>APFE030798116.1:0-22803 GCA_000404065.3 Pinus taeda | reverse complement strand
ATTGCTTCCTAAGGGGGGAGGAATGATCTAGGTGGATGTTGGTGGCCACCAACCTATCCCATTTGGACCCCCACAACTATCTCTTTCAATTTTTTTAGTTTCCTTAATTATAGCATAGTTTACTATTTTTAGCAGTTTTTCGGGTCCTAAACTTCCAGAGCCGTTTTGAGGCCGTAAGCGACGTTTTTTGGAAAATCTACTGCCAGCGACTTATTTGTCAAAAAATTGTCTTTTTCGTCATAGTATTCAGAGAGATCTTTCCAACGGGCTATCATGCACATGAAACAGAGATAATACGACCAATTCACGACCCCTGGAAGTTGATGTACCAACTTACCCAAAAACGGGGCCCACAATTTGGTGTTTCATCTTCTAGGGTTAGGTTTTGGAATGTGAACGGTTTTCCATTGTTTCTCAATAATAAATAGGCCTTCGAGCCTCATTGTAAGACAGTTCAGAACAGTTCAGAGGCATATAGCGACCACATCTCTTCTCAGAGATAAGCTACCATCGCCCAAGTTGGTTTATTTCTATTTCTGATTGTAAGCATATTTCAGTATTTTCCATTAATGAAATGAAGTATTATTTCCACTGCATCTTTGTGTATATGGTTATCTCTGTATTTTGTTGCGTTCCTGTTTAAATCTGAATCACCAAGGGAATTTTTAGGACATTTTTTTAAGACAAAATAAATCTTTTGTCTTAAAAAGTCACTTTTTAATTTAGTTATTTTACATTAAAAATTAATATCAATTGAATTGTCTTAAATATAAAATTTAAGACAAAACTGTTTGAGACAAAAATATTTTAAGGAAAAACTTTATATTTAAGACAAATATAGTTTAAGACAAAAATAGTTTAAGACAAAACTTTATATTTAAGACAAAAATAGTTTAAGACAAAACTTTATATTTAAGACAAAAATAGTTTAAGACAAAATCATTTTAAGACAAAATTTTATATTTAAGACAAAAACTATTTTTTAAGACACAACTTTATATTTAAGACAATGACCAGTTAAGGCGAAACCCATTTAAGACAATTAACAATTAAGCATATCAATTTAAGATGATATTATCTAATAACTAAAAAATTGATTATGACAGTGTGCCCTAAGTCCACCAAGTTGTAGGCTACTATTGTCACATGCCTATACCAAGGCTACTATTTCATTTATTTTTCACATTATATTATATAAAGGCAACAATTTGTTGGGATCTTAAATTTTTGGGGGTAGCCGACTCTAAAAAATGTGACAACTTTTCCTAGAAACATTCCCTAGACATCAATTCCTCTTTTGTCTCTTCAATATTTCTTGATACGATTAGAGACAACTTGCTTGTCGTTGCATTTGGCACTACTACATGGAGGGGGCTTTTAAGATAATTTTTTAAGGCAAAATGAATCTTTTTATCTTAAAATTTAATTTGTCTTGAAATTTTCAACATGAGGCGCTATTAAAAAAGTTAAATGTAAAGGATTAGGAGTCCATCTTTACATTGTCGATGGGTTCTTTAGGAAGTGGAGGGATGGAGGCTTAAAACAACTGATGGGGTTTAGGGCGACAAAGTACAACAATAGATGTGTGCTTTGTGAGAGGAGCGATGGAGGCACATTCGCTGAACATGGATAGGCAATAACATAGTTGGAGTACCTTTTGGGGTCTCCATCAATTTTGTTTAAATATGTGGTTTTTGACTGTTTCAGTTATTCTAAACACTACTTCTATCCACTCGTTGTTGTTGTCAACACATTTTTGTGCTGGAACTCCTGAATGTTATTGACAACGTGGATTAGATTCACCTGAAAGATTGTTGAAAAATGTAACAAGAAATTCTTGATTTGATTTTATGTTGATTAAATTGAGAAAATTTGAATTTCTACATCAACAAACAACTTGGATGTAATTAACTTATATGACATGGCTTGTATCACCTAGTTCAGTCATTAAATTTTAGTTGGAGGATTTAGATTTCATTTAAGCATGTGTGATTGCTAATTTGTAGCAATCAAAGTTATGCAGTGGGACTTCAGTCAAAATCATTGATCATCTAGTTAACTAATCAATAAGCCCAAAATAGCTAGTGCATGCAAAGAATTCGAGTTCCCCAGCTATGGGGGAGATTCCAAGGCATTGTAACATCGGTTATAGACTAGTCTTGAGTGTACAAGTGTTGCATGCAGTCAGATGATCAACCTTAGGAATTGTACAATACATTTTGGAAAAGTTCATAAATAATAGGGGCCTAATTTCTTAAAGAAATAAGTGATTAATCATAGCCATAAACTGACTAAGTCTGGGTCAGAGCCTCTCTTCGAGCAGAGAGATAGGTTATTCACTTGTAGGTTGTTGTCAGTTGAGAAAAACACCTGTAATACATCTCTATTCATCATATTAATGCAAGCATGCATTGGGGTTTTTAGGAGATTGCTTTCCCATGAAAAATATTATGTGCATGTGTGTTATTTATTACAGCATGTCTAAATTTTTTGTTCTAAATTGCTAATTGACTTTCAGATAACAGTACAGTGAGTTTGGGTCTTGTGATTTTGAAAAATATTCATGAGAAGTCGCAAATATACACCATAATACCTATATTGTATCATAGAAGGATTCATATCAGAGCAGGAATTTTAGAGTTGTTTCTTAGGAGGTTTGAGTTTGCAGTTCTGTGTAGCAGGATCTCTTTAGAGCTGAGAAGATGACCTTCAATGGGCCGAGGCTAGAGTATGCCTTGGAAGGAAACTCTAATTTCATCGCATGGAACGATCACATGGAGGAAGTATTTAATGACAATGGATTGCTAGAATATATCAAGATAGATGTTGCAAAACCAATGGAATCATATGCCCATAACCTATATTAGTGGAAGAAATATGTAACCAAGGTGAGGAGAATAATATTGGAGTGAGTATGAGACCACATTCTCACTAGTCTCCATGGGAAAGAAAATCCTTATGCAATGTGGTAGGAATTGACAGATATGTTATAGAATAGTAGTGACCAAAGGAAGTTAGCGCTCAAGGATAAACCTTGAAATATAAATACGTAGAAAAATGACACTATCCTGTAGTACTAGACTAGGTTCACACAAGTTCGTGATGAGCTTGCAGGAGTTGGTGTCACTGTTTCAGAGGATGACTTGGTAAACCTAGCCCTTATGGGCCTTTCTAAGATTTGGCGTAGCTATCAAGATTATGTGAACAAAAAGGATAAACTACTAGATTGAGAACTCTTACGGTCTAATTTGGTACAAGAGGAAATAAGGTGGAATACCAAAAATGACACCTCATCCAAGGGCAAGGATGAAGACAACTTTGCATTGGTTGGAAAGGGAAAGAAGGGAAAAGAAGAAAGATTTGTCAAAAAATAAATGCTTCCATTGCCATGAATATAATCACTATGCCACAAAGTGTCCACACAAAAAGGCAAGTAAGAAGACCTTAAGAGGAGCAACAAGTGAAGCCTTGGCTTCACAGTTCAAGCATGACTTTACCATTATCATATGCATGTCTAGCATAATGATGGGGAGCATGTGGTACTTAGACTTAGGTGCATTGTTCCACATGAGAAGGTGTAGAGATTTCTTTAGTGACCTAGAGGAGAAAAATATCCAGATGCACATCAATCTACGGGGACGACAAAAGTTACAACATGAATGATATTGGTACAATCACATTTTAGAGGGAGTCAGGCTCCCCTCTCAAGCTCAAGGATGCCATGTTTGTTCTAGGCCTAAAGAAAAATATCATCCTTGTTGTCATTTTGGATGACTGTGGTAATGATGTGATCTTTAGTAAAGTAAAACCATTCTTGAGACACATAGCCAAGGGACAGGTGAAACAGATTGAGTTTCATGTGAAGAACCTGCATAAGCTAAATGTGAAAGATTGTGTTGCATTAATTACTAAGGTAGAGAAAGTGCATGGCCATGATGTCGGTAAACCTCGACACGAAATACTTGGCCATTTTCGTCATGGCACCTTGAAGATTATACAACAAATAACCATTGGCATCCATAAAGGAGCACTTGAGCAACAAGATGTATGCAAAGGATCTAGGTTGGGGAAGTACACAAAATCCACATTCCACGATTGAGATAACAAAGCACATGCAGTCCTAGAAAGGATCCACTATGATGTTTATGGACCTTTCTCGACAACCTCCACTGCTAGACACTATATTTTGTCATTTTTATTGATGAATTCTCACAAAGGTGTTGGATATTCTTCATATAGAAGAAATATGAGACATTATCCAAGTTCATAGAATTGGAGGCACTAGTTGAGAAAGAAACCAACAATAAGGTGAAGGCTTTGAGAAGAAATAAGGTAGGTGAGTACGCATTGAATGAATTTAAAAATTTATGTGTGAAAGAAGGCATTCGACGAGAGTTAGCAAAACATCATAGAACCCACAATAGAATGGGGTGGCTCAGAGAAAGAACCATAGCACTGTGGGAGAAGTGAGGGTGATGTTGCATGACCAAGGCCTACCTATGAATTTATGGGTTGAGGAATGCATCACAACCATCTATTTGAAGGACTGGAGTCCTCATCAGATTCTTGACATGATTACATCAGAGGAGGATTTCTCACGATGAAATTTGGATGTATCGCACTTCAGGATTTTTGGAACCTCTGTTTACTACCATGTCTCCAAATAATCAATGAATAATTTTGAGTCAACCATGGAATTAGGGATACTTGTGGGTTACCCATAAACTCCCCACAACTACCATGTGTACTTGCCATCCCTCAAAATGATAGTTGTGCAAAGGGATGTAAAGTTTGATGAGGAGAAAGTGATGTGGTGCTCTCTTGAGAGGGAGATTTATATCCCACTAGCAAAGGATATTTAGATCCCACGTGATATTAAGTAATATAATAATAATAAAACAATATATAAACAAATTTCAAAGTAGAATAGGAAGAAAATAAAAAATGATGATGATGATGATGATGATGATGATGACGACGACGACTTATGTAAGAAGACAAAAACCACAATAATTTAGGTTTATGTGAAAGGAAAATGTTAAGGCAAAGGAATAATTATATAAAGATAGGTGGATCATAGGGATTGGGTTCCTTTTCGTCGATGTATTATAACAAGGAAGGAGAAGAAGAGAAGATGGCATTACTTTTACTTGTTTAATTGAGAAAAAGGCTAAGAAGAGAAAATATAGTAATGGATTGATGGCCCATGTGTGACTTGTTATTGAAATATTTGGAGCAACAAGGTCTATTTCTAGGTGAAGAGTAGAACTCCAAATATTTTTTTTGCAATAATCAATACTGAGTGAATAAAATGTCATATCTACATAACCCTTTCCGAGAGTACTCTATTCTAGGCAACGATAGAGTAAATTAGTTTCTTATTGGAAATAATTAAACTTTTATCATGGTATAATTTAATTATAAATATTTAAAATATTAGATGTTTACAATCAATTTTATAAATGGTTATGGCCTTCTTAATTTTTTGCTAGAATTATAAATATTGTGATAGAAATTTGTAACGAGAATATAATGACCTCAATTCCTTGTGAATGCTATAAATATTTGCTATGCATATTTTTTTTTCAAATCGAATAGAAATATGATCAACTTTGTTTTGCTAACGAAAAAACACAAAAACATATTCTATTATATAAGATGTATTTTTTTTAATTGGTAACAAAAATATTATCAACCATGGTTTATTTACAAAATAGCGTAGATTAAACTATATAATGAATTATTAAATTGATAACTATTTAATATGGGTTGAATTTTAGTGATTTTTCTATGGATCATTTTATGATGTTGTGGACTATTCAGAAGACATGTCAATAGTAAGTCAAGTTTTTATGTCTCCTTCTCATGTTTATACAAAATAAAGTAGAGAATGGATGTGAATCTTTAATTCATGGTAGCAAAGATGAGATCACAAATTATCTTAAGTTTACACACAATATCTTGACAACATATCCATGTGAGAAGTACTAGAGATCAACCAAGCCTTTTCAATATATGAAAATATTGGCTTCAAGAGTTCATGTGTTGTAGTCATGGATGCATTAAAGAGGGACAATCAAATTGACTCAAACTACTTGAATGGGATAATGATGGGTGGAGTTTAAGTTGTACCTATTATGGCAGCCTCATCTTTAGTATCTCCTTGGTTTATATGTTCTCCTTAGGTGATGGAACTTTTTCAAAAAACTATTTTGAGTGTTAACATTTGTTGATTACATAGGCATCTTGTTTCATTAATATAATTATATTTATTGATAAAACAGGTAGCAAAAATCTCATTGGCGTGTTAGGGTTGAAAGTAATTTTTCCTTCCCCTAATATTATTTTCTAATTTGAGGAGGTGGAGGATTTTGAGTATGGCATATAAGATTCTTATAAGCAATGTGAGTAGGCCTTTTACTTAGATGTTCTATGTAAAGAAATTTGTTCATATGTTATTAGATATGATCCAAGAGGAAGATCTATGAAGTATAAATAATTGTGGTTGGATCAATATATTATTTTTCAGCCATATTTTAGAGTGGAATATTTGGAGGAATCAAATTTATGTGTTATTTTTACTACTTCTCCCACCTTGAAAATTTCTAGAGAAAAGCTTTTGGATCCATCTTGAGGCCTTAAATGACCACAATTTTTGGTCTCAATCTTATTACGGACCTCAATTCCATAATTCACATACCTGTTGATAACAAAAAATTCGCAACAATAGTTTGTGACTCTATCTAATATGAGGTCCCAACTGGACCTCACAAAATTTGGTATGAGAGAACCATTCAAATTTTGGCTCAGATCCAATGTTAATTTGTGTGTAAGTACTATGAGATGTCTATGATAATTACAATAATGGGTGCACCTATTGGGCTAGTGGCTATACTAAATGCACGAATGTAAGAATTCTAACCTATTTAAATGGGAAATTGATGAGAAACTTTGAGGTGATGAACTCATAGAAAATTACGTATATCCACATTTAAGGATTGTTTATTATAAACCTGGAAGACATTGCACACTTAGCTTATCAAAAAGAGACAGAGAATAGTTATTGACGAAAGCAATAAATACCCAATGTAGAAGGCAACCAAAATGAAACCAAGTACAAGGGATGGTACTTCCCAAGGATCAAATATGAAATTATTCTTATCCAACAAGTCCTTATTAAGTACCTTTTGAATCTCAAATCCATTGTAGAGAACTTTCAAATTCGTCAACTAGTAACTGAGGAGAGTGTTAAGAGTATTTAGCCCATCCATTGGTTCTCATAGTTTATTCTTTACCTCTTTAAATGTCGTAATTTTCTACTCAAGTATAGAGGATACCTCATATGAATTTTGTTTCTTATTATGTTCTTATGACTGCTATACCTATTCTCTCATTTTGACATTTTCAGCAAAAAGCTCATGAACTAATTGTTGCATTGAGTCTAATCAGTCCTTACTTTTGCTTAGGCAAGCTAGTTGTAGTTTATCCAACTTACAAAGTTTGTCTAGGAAACTTATTTTTCTTTCTTTTTTCATAGCATGCTAATCTCCTTTCTCATTCTCTTCCACCTAATAGAAGTTTCTTTAGATACAACATGAAATAGTTGAAATAACTAAATATCCAATATATCTTTTGGATCATATGCTAGTTGAGTCGGTTTAAGTTATTGTGTTGATGTAAAATGCCCTTTAAATTTCATTGGCTTATAATTGTGTATTTTCTTATCTGTTCTTATGTTATCCTTCAAGTGAACTTGTTAGGATGTCCAAATATTTGTGGAACACCATTAGATTAACCTTTTGTGACTATTGTTGTTGTTGCCATCATTGTTGTTGATGAGGTAAGTTATTTATTGCATCTGAATCATGTAGTTCTTATTTATTACTTATAGATTTTCTACATCAAATGAAACTGTATGTTCCAATGAAACATCCTAGGTTTGAATCCCCCTATCCATTACTGCGCTATTTTTATTAATTTCTTATTCTATTCTTATTACTTCAATTAGTGGGGAGTTAGCTTTCAAGTAGACTAGTGCATGTCATTGTCCCATCCTTTGTTTCTCTATTTGACTTGACTACCCTTTATTAATTTTTATTGGGGACGCTCCAATCAACTTTAGTGATCAATCCATACCCTACTCCTATTAAGTTTGTCACTTTACTCTTTTATGTTCTCCCAACATCTTCTACGTGGTAATCTCAATAAAAATTTGCTTGCTTTACCAACTACTTCTAAAATTTGAGACTTGTTGGATGAGCTCGTGAAATCCATTTTCTTAGTTTGCATTGGTTGAGTTATCCTTCATGACTATTTTTTCTAACTCTTTTTTTGGTTGTTTCTTTCAATTTTTTCTTAAGCTCGGGCTCCTCTAAGATGATATCTTGTAGTACTTCTATCTAGTTTATTCCACGATTTTGTGCTTTATCGATGGTTAGATATCTTTATTGACCTATCAACTTCTTTTTAGTTAGTCTTACTAAAACTGACAATTCCAATTTGAAATGTATAGTATACAATTCTAACTCCCCTTCATCTTCATACTCACCATTATTTATGGGGAGAATTGTCTCGATCAGTGTTAGGAGGATTAACTCTAGAATAACAAATACTATGTTTATTTTTTGATTCGACTCATTAAAAATTTCAAGTGCCTATGGTTGATATGATAAGTATTTTGGGTGAATGTCAACTTAGTTGACATAATATACTTTTGTTGAGTCCAAAACAAACTATATGTGTGACTAGTTGAACAAGGGCCGATGGACCTGCTATGGAACTAACTATCTTTATGATACTCGTTCCATATTTTATAATCTAATTTCTAAACACTTCTCAAAAGGATGGACACTATGTCTTGCCCAACTAATTACTAGCAAAGAACATAAAGTTCCTCATGAACAAGATGACCTTTCTAGTAAAAGAGGTCTCTCCCACTAGAGTGACCTACAACATCACTAACTAAATAAGAAGAGATGGGAACCATATCACCTCCTTATAAATTTGATATTATTTTTAGTTATTCTTTAGGATGTTGGTGACATGATCCACCTAGTTTTACTTATTCTTCAGTCTAACTATCTTCCCATTGGATTCCAAGATATTTAGCTTCACATCAAATACCCCACCCATCAAGGAAATACTAAGGGATACTATAATGAATGCCCACATTAACTTTGGTTTTTTTACATACAAAAATAATAATCCCCTTTTAGTTCTCATTTGTTTTTCCTCCTATAAATTCCCTCAATCAAGCATTGGAGTCTATTTTCATAGTAATGTCTAAAATATAAATGTAGGAGCCTTCCTTGGAGATGAAAATTATTCTGAAATGCCTAATAGGAATTTCATTTGCATGTTTTTTTCATACATATACAGTTACAAAGGTGTTAGACCCCTTGGAGCCAATACCACCAAATATTAGCTCCCAAAAATGCATCTAAAGTTGAAGTATTCCTTAGTTTTAGTCTTATTATTTGATCTTTTATTTCCTTTGGAATCAAGCTATGGATGTTAAAATCCAAATGAAGATGTTGAAAATTGACAAAAAATGTAATTGGGACTTAGATAGGCGATGCACAAATTTTATTAGACTCCTAACATTAGATCATATCTAGGAGCAACATTTTGTTATGATCCCATCGGTTTAAAATTGTACCCTTTGAAGATCTTTTGTGACAAAATTTTGCTTAGAAAATATCAATGCAATTTTTTCACAAAGTGTCCAATTTTGCAAGACCATGACTCAAGTTATTTTGAATAGTGTGCTCATATTTAGTTAAACACACTATTTTTATATTTTGGAACTCATTTATACCACTTGGTTTAGCTTTTCCACCCATGGATCAAATCCACAATGTGTTTTTGAATGAAGTGATTTAAAGCTTTCCATAAAAGTATGTCTAGGGAATTACATGGGCAAACTCACGATTTTGTTGGACTCCTGAGATTAGCATATATCTGTAAGCATCATTATACTATGGTAATTGTTTATTCTATTTTTGGTTTTAATATCCCTAAACTAAATTCATAAATGTGTCTATGAATGGTTCCAAGATGCTAATTACAACTTTGCAGAAAATATAACCTGGACAAAGATTGGAAACCCATTGATTGTCTCACTTTGGTAATAGGTTATAATTATGGGCACTCCTACTAATTATAATGGATGAAGATATGCAGTGAAAGGATTGCCTCACGAGGGACAATATTTCTTTCTAAAAAGATGTTGCTACTAGAAGTAAAGAATTAATTTTTCCAGGAAGGGGAGGTGCTCGTGTAGAAACGAGATGGGTTTGACAGAAGTCTCTACCCTTACCATGGACCAATATAGCATACTTAATTCAAAAGTAATTCACTTGCAAAGGGAAACATGACTTTATTTTCTTATACCACTAAAATCTATTGAACCATTTACAACACCATATGTTGGTAAAATCACCCTTCTTTTTCACGAAAATGCTCTAGTAGATGGTATTGAGTGTCCAAATGTACAATGTGTCACCTCTTGTCATGCATCAATTAGAATAAGTGTGTCACATTTGGGGTGACCCTGTAGGCATTTCCCTATTCCTATAAAAATTGGAAGACAAGTGATAAATTGGGATGCTAGAGGAAGTAATAATTGCATCACAAATAGGGGAAGATACAATTGAAATTAATATAGAGGCTAAAAATGTAACACAAATTATAGAGGAACTTCAAATTAGAACTTTGGGCCAAGGTCTTACCCTAAACCCTTTAGTTTTCAATCTTCTTGTAATCACTGTTCTATGTTAGTCATAATGATATGAAACCTATGGTTCATGGGGATTAAAATATTGCAGTGTACTAAGAGTGTTCATACCCAATATTTTAGGCATGTAGATCCTTTGATACCAGCTAAGCAAAGTTATGTTAATTGTAGTGCAAGATAAGAGCCAAATTGAGTAACATATCTTGGTTAGGGGTATTTGTGCATGCCCTGTAGAAGTTGATTGCGTGTGAGGAATATGAATGAAAGGTTGTGGTTTATGCAATTTTTCTTCTCATTAGCGTATTTGGGAATAAATTTGTTCCATATATAAGAGGCACTCCTCAACCAGTTGGAGAATTTCTTAAAACTGATCATTTGGAGACTATAGCTGAACCCTTATAGCATGGAATATGTTTCTAGTTTTATTAATAATAGATTTCTTGAATCAGGTGGCATGCTTCAGTTTTCTATGCACACAAACTTCACGTTCCTAACATTTTTTTTTTTTTTAAATCAAGAGATATGACATGCATTGGTAAATCATGAATTCATCATGAAAAATTCTGCTCTAGCATTTTGGATGTATACATTTTGTATAAAAATACATGGAATTTTTTAATGTCAAAAATTTTTATAGCCTTTCACACAAGCCTCATTTCCTCATTTCATTAAAAACATTATTGACCTCAACCAACTTATTAATATATCACTACTACACACAAGGTGCCTCGTTTCCTCATTTCATTGAAAACATTATTTTCCTTGACCATCTTATATTAATATATCACTACTATACACACAAGGTGGTTTGAAAGCATCCTTTTATCTTAAAATTAAAATTTGTTCTATAAATTATTTATTTTTTAATTATAACAAATTAAAAATGGCTTGCCGCTACGAATTTCTCCTCTCTTTTCCCATGAGGGTTATAGAATTTATATTTTTTTTCATGGATCGATGCTTTGAATTTCTCTTTCTTCGCACGAGGTTATATAATTGCTCCTTTCCCATCAGAGTTTTCACAATTTGGACTAGTATAAGGGTTATATAATTTATTTATGGATTGCTAGGAGGACAACAACAAGGCTGCCCATGGACAGGGTTAAACCATGGTTGCTGGTGCACTTCTCAGATACCTCAATTGGTAGGCGATAACGCAATTAGTGAGGAAGGGTTGTGAGATGTATTGTCGAGAGGAACTGATGGCCCATCCAAGAGGCACTACTTTGCGGCCAGGTATATGGCAGTTCGTAAGTATATATACGGATTTGTTTGGACTGATTGTGATAAAGTCAAGCCACCTCTTTGTTGATGCGGAAGGTGCTTCCTTCCATCAGTGGCACTCCTTTCAGTCACGACCCTCATGGGTGGCCGCCGCCAGGGAAAACCTTCTAGGAAAAGGGAGGTGAGGAGGACAAAGCTCTGCCATTGCACAATCTATGTTTAGGTAACTAGTCCAGCGAAGCCAAATAGCTTATACTCATAGAGAAGTTTCTTAGTTTTGGGGATATCGACAGTATATCAGTGTACCACAACAGAACTATGGATTTGTGTATTTCACGCACATTGAGCACGATAAAGCAGCTAAGGAGCATCTACAGGGCTTAGCCATGGGAGGCAGTTCTCTTATAATCAAATTTTTTCCCATGTGGTTAGAAATTTATATTTCATTTTTCTAATTTGTTTATTCTTCCGGTGGAGGTGGTTTTTCTGTTATCTGTTAATTGTACATAAACCCTTCTCTTAAATTTCGCTTCAAACCATTGATTATCCAAATATATTTAATCTAAATACTCTATTTCTCTAGGGATTTTGTCAAACTGCCTTTAAACCTTTGTCTATTTAAATTATATCGCTTAAGCTCTTTCAATTTCTTGTTTGGCTAAGAAATCTTGCTAGTTTTTGGGGCTTCATTGTTAGGTTTTGGGTGGTTGTTATAGATACTGGGTTCGGTGTGCACGACAATTTGATAAATAACCTCGCATTTTCCCACAGATAATTATTTACAACTCTGTGTTTTTCCTATGAAATGTGATTTTTTCACACTTTATACTGACGATTTTCTTAGCATCATCGAATCCATTTGTATGTTTTCTGGCGTCTAAATCTGAATGATTTTCTTTACAGAATTCTAATGAGGGTGTATTGAAAATGTGAGTTTTGATTTTTTCATAGACAGTGTCAAGCTTGAACAACCACCGATAAATTTTGACGTAATACCACCTTATTATAAGAGATTTTTTGGAAAGCTTCAATCATAAGTAGCTTAATCATAAATGTTGCAATCAATCGTGATGTAATAGAGTCTCTTCTAAAATGTTGTAAGGCTAGTCTAGTTCCGTCACTTGCTAGCTTCTAATGTAACAAAAGTTCAAAATTCCAATGAAATTGACCTGATTTAGGGTCTTTTGAGGCTTTGGATCGATTTAGTGACATCCAAACCCCTTTGGAAAATAACTCAGACCTAGGTGAAAACAAATCCCATTATCCACAGATAAGCTCACAAAAAAATTGTGACTAAACCCTAAGGGTTAATAATATATCTTTGAGCTTGATTGTTATTTAAACTTGACCTCCTATTTTATCCTGAATTCAGAAGATCAAAATTATTTTGGGGAAGAAGGTCGTGCTACCAGCGTGTGAAATCATGGCTATAGGACTACCTGAATTGCCAAAAGAAGTGGTTTCCTTAGCTAGGATGTTTTCTCAAACCAAAATCTTGAACTATGCCTCAATTAAGGAAAAAAACTTATCAAAGTTAATTAGGCTCACATTGATTTAACCTATATATTCAACATCATCACTAACAAGTACCATAAATATAGGCAGCCAACAGTTCTTAGCGCAAGGAAAAGACCAAAAATAGTGATCAATAGGATGATTAGAGAAGATAGGATAAATACTAGGGCCTAATTGACTCCACTATTTTCGGCTAAAATGAATACTAGCTACTTCCTATCCAAAAAGTGTAGCTTTAGAAAAGCATATTTTCTCTCAATCTAACTCAACTTGGTCCCTAGATTAACAAATGAATGTTTTGATTCCAATAAAGTTGTTTCGAGTCGACCCTGGGCAACAACCAGACTACTGTGCATATCGATTATCCTATTTTTGAGTAGTGAGCTTCTATATGATACGATATAATTCATCTACTAATATCTATGCATATCATAATGCAAATATTCTAAAACTGAGCATCAGATTTAACATGAAGAGCCTATCATGGGCTATAACCTCTAGCTTTTCGGGGGTTGTAGCTAGACTTAGGCCTAAAGTGAATTCCATAGGGACTAATGAATTATTCTCCAAATAGAAGCTTAGGCTCCAGTGAGACCTAGAGTATAGTAGGTTTCGCAGTGAACAAATAATGCTTCTCCAAATCCAAGAATAGTTTGAGGGTCATCACATATATTTTTAAAGAATTTTAAATTATTATTAAAACATTTTAAAAGGATTTTAAAGCATTTTGATGAAAATGAGAATTTGGGGGTTGCCCAAAATTCCAAATTCTTTAAAATCTCGATCCTAGGCGACTAAGCCCCGTGGGAAGCGTTTTAAACTTTTAATGTTATTAACGTGGATTTTCATTGGAATCTAGCATCACTTTAATCATCATAGAAAACATGCAATGTAACTCTAAAACAGTAATAACAATATATGGATTTTAACTTAATACGGCACCGCTAATCCCAACTCCGATCTATATTTTCTTTTACTTAAAACATTCATACTGTAACAGACCTTCTTCTAACGATTGAGAGCAGCGGAAACTCTGGTTCATATGCGTCAACCTCTTCTTCTGGACTTTGTTTTCCATCTTCCATTTGCAAAATCCCTCCATTAACACATTCCTTCACAGAGACAAAATAATTATCAGCGATGGAAGCAGCGCTCGTGATTTTTCAACCCAGAAAGCTCCGCCATAAACGAACCTTCTACCAGTAGGATCGATAAGAGTTTTCAAGCAAACCAGGTTTTCCAAACGCAACACAGTTGTAGCGAGTCGCGAGTACTTCCCACAGCTGCACAAGTTGTCTGATGGGTATTCTGCAAAGGCTCATCCCCGTAATCAGAGTAAGCCTGTTTCCTTCGTGATTTCTTCGCTGGTAGAGCATTCGACTCTCCATCATCATCAGAATCTTCCTCTGCGCTGCACACTGTCCTCAACAAACATTTACATATAACAGATACATGATATTTGGATCGCCATATATAACAGTTAAACTATTTAGATCAACAAGCATGAACACAAGATTTAACTTAATTATACAATACACACAGGCGTACACAATACTGGAACACTTTTCATATATATATACAGAATAAATTACATTCCAGGCTAAGGCATTTCAGCTTTAAAACCCAGCTCACAATCGACTACATCTTGCTCACTCACTATTTTACTCACAAATAAGATATATCTCTCACACCCCATCACATTACATTTATATAAGATGCATTAAGAAGGATGATCAGATCCTCTACTGATTTTTCTCCACAATGAAAGCTGTCCAAAAAGCGTGCATGGCTGTATCCATCTTGTGCATGGTTGTATCCATCTTATCCACTTTAAATCCACTTTAAGTCTGCGTTTCTGCTTTAAAACAGGCTTTCCTTTGTTCTGATCCTCTCGTCCACGTTTACTTGCTTTGTTGCTGAGTGCTCCCGCATCAGACTCTCGAGGCACAAAAATTTATGACCTCCTGGTCATATGCTTCTCGTCTTCATAATAGCAATTTTATCCATTGCATTCCTTCACTAGAACTCTGTGAGCTGCAACCAACCTCTACAGTAACAACCTCCTCTATTACACGATACCTCACCAAGCCCTCCGCACTCAGTCTTTTGGCATCCTTCTCTAGGTTGCTGCAAATCTTCTCACCTTCTGCTGCCACCATCTGCACAATAGCAAGACCATAAACTCTCCATCTTTAACACAACTGTACCTCTTTCCACAAAATCTTTTACTACTCTGATACCACCTGATGCAGGCCAGGCCCGCAATAACCAGGATCACTCAAGACTGAGCATATAAACATGCATCCCAACATTTGCCCCAGATCACTCTATCCACTGATTGTCTCACTTGCAGTAATATCATTGATTATGGAAACCAATAATTCAACTTTTATCCCATGCCACTGGCTTTAACTATTACTCAAATTCGGCGATCCATGAACTCGAGAAAAAAAAACATGATGACCTCAATTATAATCGCTGAAATTCATGTATTGGAGCGAAGACCGGGGGACAGGCAAGTAGCCTCACCTGCTATTCCATTCACAACTAACGTTCTGAGTACCAAAGGTCGACGCTCAGCATTAATTCCCACTTCTCCCGTTGAGATGTCACACCTCGCACATTACATTTATATAAGATGCATTAAGAAGGATGATCAGATCCTCTACTGATTTTTCTCCACAATGAAAGCTCTCTGAAACGCGTGCATGGCTGTATCGATTTTGTGCATGGCTGTATCCATCTTATCCACTTTAAATCCACTTCAAGTCTGCGTTTCTGCTTTAAAATAGGCTTTCCTTTGTTCTGATCATCTCGTCAACATTTACTTGCTTTGTTGCTGAGTGCTCCCGCATCACAACTTGATCATGAAGAATAGAGGAGATGGATGGCCCCAAGTGGAATTGAAAAATTGAATGTAGAAAAAAGGTTTTATTTTATTAAACATATGGCACTGTTTCATTATCTTGGTAGACAAATATTGTGAATTGCAGTTTCAATACACATATGGTATTGTTTCGTTATTTTGTTTAACTCATTTCATGTAGTTTGGTACATGAATCAGGTGAATTTATTATATTCTGGTCAACAAATATGATTTTGGATAACATAAGCGTATAATATAATTATAGAACTCTTCTTGTTAAGTAACATAGTTATAGGTTTCTTCTCGGGAGTTGTTTTTCCTTAACATAGATTTCTATTGTCAGTATATATTTCTTCAACCTTTGTGGCCTAGAAATGGATGCAATGAGAATTCTTCTTGTGAATGAAGTAGTATAACTATAGAATTCTTCTTGGGAAGTAATTTTCCATACCAAAAATGCTTAAGGTAATTATAGAATTCTTTAGGCGTTTGTGCTGTAGAAATTGACTCAATAAAGTGGAGATAAATAGCATATTTGGACACAAAAACACAGAGAGAAAGGATAAAACAAAAATTATAATCTCATTTAATGATAAAACAAAATCACTTTCTCTGTATGCTTCATAGCTTTTCCTAGATCCCTCAAAAGAATTCGAGTGTTATAGCAAAATAAATATCAAAGAAAGTATAATGTTGTATTAGAAATGGAGAACATATAAAGGCATCCACACTAAACATATCTGAAAAGTTGTTACAAAAATATTAAATTATTTTCTTACACCAAGCTGACAAATTCCCATAAAAAAGTTGTACAAACTATATCATTAAGAACCAAAGGTCTCTAGTGAGCCCCCTCATCTAGTGTACCTACATGTATCATCAATTGAAGTCTAAGTACCATCCAAATACCCCCAGAAAGAAACAGAAACATATTTCATGATACAATTATCATAAAAAAAGTAGGTTGATCAGCTTCAAAGGAATTCTCATCCATATCTTGCCAAATGCTGTATTGACTAGCATCCAAAATATTCCAGCCTTTGAAAATCCATTGACCGCTTCATTCCTTTCCTTGCAAACATGGTGAAAGGAGATATGATTAGAATAGGAATAAAATATTTGGATCTCCTCAAAGATAGGACTTAATAAATAACTTTCTAAAGTTTCTAGCCCCCTCATGCAGTTACTACCACAAGACAGTCACATGAAATTTGGGTTTTTTGTACACGTTTTTCAGCTGCAAACATGAGAATTAAAACCACTAGAAAACTATTTGTTCCTCTTTCCAACCTAGATTTACACTTTATCACATGTGACTTCCTAAGGAATAAAACACAAGCCCCACTAACTTGGGGGTGACCTTAAGAAGCCCTATAAAAATAAGTCCAAGAACTTGATTTTCCTACCTCTTCCACAAATATTTATCTTACACGCTTCTCAATTTTTTATTGTTTAAAGTTGTTGAGTATATTGTGACCTAGAGAAGCACATAATATAGCTATATAGTTGGCACGCCATTATCATCGAATAAACTCACATTCCTAGCAAGTCAAATACCCTCATGAAATGATGACTCACAACACATTGTAGCATTTTACACTTGTGTTCTCACACTAATTCTTCAGACATTCTTCAATTGTATTTCTTGTTCAAATGTCTCTAACACCATTAAAAAAATCTTATTTCCGCACCTATACAGTGCATCATTTTAAAAAAGGGATCAGCTTGACTTGGAACTAGGCAAACTGGCTGAGTTGATAGGAAATTGAGTTGATTTGGCCTTCAACTTCGCTTGAGGGGCCATTTTGCTACCAAATTGGCTTGAACCAACCGAACCTGTCTGAGTTAATGCAAACAATAATGTCCCCAAGGGGTTTGAGGAGTCTGAAAACTCTAAGCCAAAAGATGTTTTTATAGCTCTTGTTGATGTTCCCATTTATAGCAGTGGTAATGAGTCTGATGAATTATCATTTTACTTAATGATTTGTCGTAGGCCAGTAGATTGTATCATGTCCTTTGGACTCCATAGGCTATTTAGGGCCTCACTATTTATGACTTTTGTTGTTGATATGTATTACACTTCATGCCATTTTGATATATTCATCCTCACATAGTATATATATGAGTAATATTTTCATATTTTCTCTCTAATGGTTTGGAATCTCAAAAATATTTTTTTCATTAAAATTTAATTATTTTATGTATTTCTGCAGAAAACCGAGTCAAAACTCAAGTTGGTAGGTGGCAAAGTCAAAGTTTGAGTAAAATTATGGTTCTACAGGGAAGATGCCCCCCTCCCTATGAAACGTAAGGTGGTTTTCCTCTAGTTTAACTAGTGAATTCATGGGCTAGGTGCTAGAGGAAGCATAATGATAACAACACTCCTTGGTCTCTCATCCTTTCGGTCTTACTAACCCGATTGATGATCTTCTCTTTTCCTTTTGATATCTTGGTGTTGCTTGTTGTTCTTTGCCTATTTTTGTGTCTCCCTATCCCATATTCAGAGTATAGGTCAGGCAGTGCATGCAACACGGTAAATCTAGCACATAAGTTTGCATATTAGATGGTAGGTTTCGTCAGCCAAAGTAATTACAAGATTAGAAAGGGAACAAAAATTCCTATGATATGCATTATGTCCCTCGTCAAGAGAGGATCAAGGTGGGAAGGCAAGCTTTCAATGGTGAAGCTAATTGAAATCGCTAGGGTTATGATTCCAAGGTCCATGGCAAAGGAATAGTCTGGGATGACGAAGGAGATTCTAGGCACATGACTCTCTGTTAGTTACATGGTGGATGGAATTAATCCTAAGGATGTCCAATCCGATATCGACAAAGGAGAGGTCGAGATTTCCAAAGAATAAAGGAAGAATTCTCAATTGGTAATTGAAATGAAATCCAACCTTTGATTATTTTTATTGCTGCATATTTGTTTGTTTCTTTAGTGTTTTTAAAGTTTAATAAGTTCAAAACTGAAAGAAGGTGGCCTGTGAATTTTCTTTCGAAACGATGGGGATTTTAAGACATTTTGTGTCCTGTGAATTTTATTTATGGGCTAATTTTGCAATGATCCAACACCTCTCTTCAAGCCTCACTTTGGCTTAGATCTCCTAGTCACTACCAATCAATTTCCAGGCCTTGCTCTTAGACCATGTTGAATATTGACCCCAATATTTGCACTTGGTTAGCATGCTTATTTCATGATGGGAATCCTTCCAATAAAAACCAATTTCCAAGTAGTTTATACTGGGAAGATAATGTTCCAAGTCATTGGAACTAACAAAATCTCATTGATAGGACTATGCTAGCCAACGTGTACCACATGAGGAAGCAAATTTTTTTTTTAGCTAGTAAAGGAAGTAGAATCAATATTTTATACACTATAACAAGTATAGTAGATCAAAATTACCAAGTATTCAAACCTATGAAACAAGTTGTGTAATTACAAGTATGATAGATATATAGAGCTAGCCGCACAACCAAACTCAGTGCTTCAAAGTTTCTAATCTTTTATTTTTCCAACTATGCTTCTCCCCATAAGGAATTTGAAACAACAGTTAAAGACACTCTCACATTACATATTATTGTTGTTTCCTTTCAACCCACACAACTACAAACCTTATCAATACAACAATAAATATTATAGTAGAAATGTAGTAAAAAGTATTTTATCAACATTGAAACCATTGGTACACTGTTAAGTTTGGTTAACATGTTCTTTGCATGGGATAATTACTTCAATTTTCCACATTAGCCCGATTAGCAATTCATTTCTTATCATAAGATCATAATATCACATTGACATTAACTGAAGAAGGAATATAGAAGATATATGCAGAGGACAAGCCAAGACAAGAGTACACACAGATATGGCTCAACCCAGGGAAAATCCCCAAGATGGGGAAAACCCTTAATTAATTCTTCCATTATTAATATGAAATGTTCAGTAGAGGGAGAGTACAATAATTTTAAAGTCAAAATGAATTTCCAGTGAGAAGATCTCATGATACAGAACTTATATGCATTGTTGTGCCAAAGGGTTCAATTCTGGAAGGATAAATATTGATGATGAAATTTCTGCGTTCTAGAGTCCTCGAGGGTTTGATGGAAAGTGGTCACATCCTTCTTCCATTTCTCATGGATCCTTTCTTCAGCTGCAACCTTCCTTTCTTAGGAAGATCTATACATGTAAAAACTTCAATGGATAGTGTAGGAATGATAACTGATGAGGGTTCCTCCTTCACGCATTGGCCTTCCTTCTAACACCTTTCCTCTCACTAGGTGCTGGAATGGGCAATGATAAAGTCCCCTATCCAAGAAATTAAGTCATGTGGCTCTCCTGGAGCACACACCTAGGGCTGCATCCTATTGAAGGGTAGAGATATCCAAACATAATGAGTCCAAAATGTTAAAGAAATCTCCTTTGAAGTGTGGCTTCCTCCCTACTGTGATTTAACCTTGATGGAGACACAAAGATACACATACAAATATTCCTGAAAATCGTGCGGCTAATTATCTGAGGGAACTTGATGCTTTTCTAGAGAATAACTTAGAAAGAAACCTTCCTTAGACCTTTGGGTGCCATACTTGGAGAGACTCAGCTCTAGAGCATAAGACAACCCACATAAGCCTTCCTCAGACATATTTTGCAGTGAGTTGTTTTGTCCAAAATGAGCCAGAAGGCTCCTTTATATATACAATTCGGTGTGGTTGAAGAGAAATGACTCTTGGGTTTATTGAGCTGACATATAAGAGGTCAACCTTGTTAATTTTACATAAATTCAAAATAATACTTCTCCTTAACCAAATTTGATGATCTCTAGGTTGATTCGGTTCAATGCCACAATAATATTCCTCAAAGGAGCTATCCAAAGTGGGATTTTTCGCTAGTTTCCAATTTTAACACTCCCTCTCAACTAGGGAGAATCATGCCTATCAAGCCAACAACTATGTCATTGATCATCATGCCATCATGAATCATCTGAGTATCTCGACTTTGCTCTGCTCTGTTCGGTTGCACATTGATATGAATAACAAAGAAGAATCGATCAAGAGTCAGTCATAAGACCTTACCAGTTTCCACTGATAAAAAGTTAGTCTAGGGGTAAAATCTCAATCAGACTTAATTCGAGATCAAGTTGAATAACACCAAGAATCCTAGTCATAGGGAGTACGGTAGTACTTGATGCATCCATCGGTAGTGCTATGGTCCATAACCACTTTTCCTAACTCGTTGGCCAGATGAGAGGTACTTCCCATGTGTCCGAGACTACACTGGTAGGATGATACTGAATCAATAACAGGGAAAGAATATATCACATCTTTCTCACAACCACATGTAGGGAAAGGAAGAACCACATCCTACAATCACACATCACAATCATACATAGGGAAAGGATGAACCACATCCTACAATCACACATCACAATCATACATAGGGAAAGGATGAACCACATCCTACATGCATGCCAAACACCAAGAGTAGGGAAAGGATGAACCAAGTCCTACATGCATGAAAACCAACAATGGTAGGAAGGATCCTACACGTGGGGAAAGGATGAACCATATCTGACCAACATGTCAACAAACAATTGTAGGGAATGAGCATCCTACATATGGGGAAAGGATGAACCACGTCCCACCGACATGTCAATAGATACCTATATGCATCTCTCACTAGGGTATCTGTGAGAGAACGTTAACCACTCATCCTGCTCATATGCCATAAGAGAAGATAAACCACTCACCTTGTAGACGTTTCATCTTACACATGTCAACTATCACAGGGGTATGTGAACCACTCACCCTGTTCATTGTGCACCTATAGGGGAAGGTGAACCACTCACCCTATGGTCGCACATAGTTTAATAAGTACCCCAAGTCTTTAGGAGCTCCCAGATCTCAATGTTCCATCTTATCCAAAGATCCCTTCATATATGGGATAGAGACAGGCTTCTTTCTGAAAATTAAGACTAGATCTAGGTGATGATATTATTAACCGGATCATCAATGGAAGCCCCATAGATTTACCCAAAAACATATATATTTTTAATAAACATATTGATTACTCCTTGCTGAGGGAGATCACAAGCTTAAGCTTGTCTTTCAAAAGTGAAAAGTGTCCATTTGACAACATACTCATTATAAGATCAATCTACTTTGTAGATATAAAGGAGGACCTCAAGAGATGCACCACTTAGATGTGCCCATATTATCAGCCCAACAACTTCTTGTGATGAATTACAGATCATCTTATTTTAATGAGAAGTTGTCCATGATATGTCTTTGAATCAAGGAATATAATTTATAAGTGAGAGGCAACATCAATAGTTGTATAGATTCTTTGAATATTGCGAATGTGACCAACTGATACTAATTCGGGGACTTTATGACTCCCTCTTAAGGTCATCTTCTAATGATATTCTCAAATGAGAGATGAGATTTATCATGAGGTTACGATTTCAAGG
>APFE030798095.1:46790-60786 GCA_000404065.3 Pinus taeda | reverse complement strand
TGTAGTCCAGGCGTGATTTTGATACATGACTCATTCACTGGATGGCTGCGACCATACCTGAGTCACTTCATTGATCCTAACCAGATGGCTGCGTCCATACTACGGATCTAAATATCATGTACTCTCTTATGGATGGTTGTGACCATGCCACATATATCATGTATCTGAACTATCAAATTGTATCTCTCAATGCAGATTCTCGGTAGCATCTATATATGTTCTTGTAAAGCACTTCACCCCTCTCTCTCTCTCAGGGCTCATGCTTTAGGGGGCATCTATTACACAGTAATTTGTCACCGTTGGTCACCGTCCTGTTACCCTTGCTTTCGTACATTGGAGGACACATTTATGGACCTATGACCAGTGACAAAACCAAAAAACACTTGCATTGTATTCCCCTGAGTATGAACATCATATTCCCTGAAGACACCTTTTGCAGATTATCCCTAAAAAGTACCATTTTTCCATTAGCGCGGGTTCACAGTGTCTTGCCCGCGCCAATGACTCAGTTCCTTAAAAGGAGGCGCGCCCATTAATGCTCTGTCATAGAGCAAAGCCCACGCCATCTAAATTTGGTTATGATTTTTAGCCAGCGCGCACAAATATGTTTTTTCCTCTTTGTTCATGGAGTTCTCTGAGGGAAAAATCCTCATGGAAGTGGTCTAGTGTCATCTTTTTATCCATGACAACTAAGTTCAATGGCTATTCAGGGATAATACTAATCTTCAGTAGGCGTCCTGATACAATGCATACTCCTTCCTCCTCCATCTATAAATAATTGTCCCCCTACATTAAACCAACTAGTTTTTGCTAGAGCTATTGTGAGTACTGAAATAATGCTGGAGTGATAGTGAGAATTGAGAAGTATAGAGGGGTTATGCTGCCAAAATATTGAGAGAGAAGAGGTCACTTTGCAAGGCGTATTTAGCTGCTTGCCGAGTCAGAGGAGGTTCAACGTCAGAACCTTTGGTTGTAATCGTTCTCTATTTTTACTCATTAATAGACGACTATCATTATGGTTCCACTCATGTGTCTTTTAATGGTATTTAAGTTATGTCTTTTCTGACCGATATATAATTACATATGCTGGATTTTATGCTTGTGCTTGTATCATTCTTTGCATGTGTAGGTGTCCATTCACGAGAATCGTGAGGATTGTGACCAGCCGGAGCAAAGGGACGGGAGCGGCGATTCTTCTACAACTACTAGCGTTGGAATCCAAGTAGACCATCATGATCGATCTCTGATTTATGTAATTAGGAACCTGCGTGTTAGCGTTGTGTGATTGTTGCTAGACCCGTGTTGGGCTAGTGGGATCGCCTCTGTCCGTAGAGGGGATTTACCAGTTCAACACCCATTTACTTATAATGGGTTTCCTTTAAGATAGAAACTCCATTGGATCCCAAGTTTCATTTTTATCTAAGGGTGCAATTTCTTCAACCATATCCTTTTTCCAAAGTTTTCCATTCTCTAGATCTGCTTATTCCCTAATAGTTTTGGGATCATCATCAGTAATATATAAAGCACAATTTGAACATAAATCATATGGAATATACCTCTCCAACTACATTCTTTCCCGAACCAATCTCCTCAAAACTATAGTGCGTGGTTTTTATTTTTCTAACCCTTGTTCTTCTATAGAGTTTGATTCTTCATTCTTTAGTTCGAACTCTATCTTCTTTGGTTCCTTTTACCTTGGCAGGACTTCTTGTTTCATGCCATCTTTCACTTCTCTAAATAGAACATGTTGATTGTACACTACCTTCTTTGTTTCTGGGTTCCAAATTTTGTATCCTTATTTTGTATACTTTTAAACTACCCAATAAAGATTCACATTTTATATTTACTATCCAACTTGGTTCTTTTCTTGTTTGGAACATGTACATATGCATCGTATCCAAATACCTTGAGATGTGAGAGAGAAAGCTTCTTACCAGTCCATACCTCATATGGAGTCTTATCCTCCAACATCGATGAAGGTAATATATTAAATAACATGCATTGTCCACTACCTATGCACAAAAATGCTATCCTAACCTCACACCACTAAGAATACTCATATCCTTTTCCATCAGTGTCCTATCTATTCCTCCTGCAACTCTATTCTGTTGAGGTGTGTATGGATTATTCTTCTACCATGATATACCACACTTTTTATAAAACTCTTTTAATTCCTTCTTGTTGAATTCTCCACCATTATCTATCATAAACACCTTGGCCTTCCTCTCTACTTGATTTTCCACTTGTTGATGGCCAAAAATGACCTCATCGACATTAGGGAGAGCACTCAGTCAAGGCCCCAAATAAGAATCCTATCCATTTGGTATAGTTTTTCCGACTGGTTTTAATGGACCCAGTTACATTCTCACTCTTCCTACTGACTTGTGATGTCTCTAATTAACTATCAACAATAATAGAGATATTGGATTTCCCTCTTGCTACTAGCTAGCAATAAAGCTATCCTTAAGTCGATAAAGAGCTCAACCAAGCCACTAATGAGGTTTCTCTTGCGTAAGGAGACTTTTAAAATATGATGAATTAATTTTAAATGCAAGTTTATTCTAGTATGGAAGCAACAAAGAGGAAATCTAATCTATCCTATCTTTATTAGGACAAGATATAGATCTCGTCGATATCAAGACAAAAGTAACTTAAAAGATTGAGAATTTGACATGCCTCTTTTATGATGAATATCAGGCTATTGAAATGGTTCTAACAATTAATATTTTTATTACAAAACATGATTTTTTAAAATATTTAGTATAATGAAAGATAAGCGATCAAAACTAGGAAATAATTCACTTAATTCCAATTGAAATTAAAGTTATTTTTATGACAAATTTATGAGTAAATAGTTACTTAGAAATTTGATTAAAACACAAGACAAAATTGAGAAATCAATTTAATTAGAAGATCATACAATTGATCTAATAAGAAACCATTTTCATATCTAACAAAAGTGCAAAATATGAAACAATTAACATAGATATTCCATTGAAAAGAATTAAATTTGCATTAAAAAATAAAAGTATTTGAAGCTTAGATCTCAGTATTCCCCTCTATCTATAACAATAATTCTCTTTACAAAAGGCCTCAAAGTATCTATTTTTCATAAAAGAAGAACCCCTTCCTCAAAATTATTATTTATAATTTTGAAAAATATCCTAAATAAGAGAGAGGTTCAAAGACATATTTGATCCATAGTTTTTTGGAGTTGCAAATCCTTCTTTTCCTTCTCTGCTAGTGCAACCATATTGCTCCAAATCCTTGGCTTCATCTCCTTGCAAAAAATCTCTTCTAAAAATCAATTACAAACCAAAATGAAAGGAAATTAGTTTTGGACATAAAACCAAAATATGGAAACTGTCACAACAACTTTTATAATTTGAAAAAGGGATTTGTGGTTTTCGTTGCCCCCTATAGATATTTCTCTAAAAAACTAATCATCTCAAATTAATTTACATTAATAAAAAGTTTTGGGTCAATGAAAATTATTTCAAAACAAACTCAGAAAATTCATTTTTAGTTGAAAATTCATAACTCCAACTTTTCTAATTTTTTGGCATACTAAATGTTCATATTTACTTGAGTTAATGTTTCTAGATTACTCTCCATGATTTTAGCTTTCCAATGATTTGTCCTAGGTTTCATTTGGCTAAGTAAACCTTAAGATAGAGCCTTGCAAACTCTAGGTTCCACAACTAATTGTTTGCTGGAGAATACATAGTTATGTACAATTTATTAAACTTTTGCTTTATTTATTATAAAATTTTGTTTTTAAATGAAAATCTTTTGGTAAAAATCACAATGTAATTTTTGTGTCTACACGTTTCAAACCATCCAATGTGTTTCATCGCTATCGCTAGGATTAGATGAAAAGTCTGATCTAGGCAATAAAATAAATAGTGAAGGTGATGCACATAGAATTGAGTCAAATAACAGAAACAAAATGGCCATAAAAAATACTAAAGATGCAAAGTTTTATCCAAGCAAGAGAATAAATAGTGAAAATGATTCCCAAAGAATTGAGTCAAACAACAAAATAAAACAGTCATAAAGAATAACTAGAAACCAACTAATGTTGAAAAATACAATGATAATAAATAATGTGTTAAAATAATTAATACTAATATAAAGAATGGAAAAAAAAACTAAATCAAGTCAAACAAAACACTACTTGTTACAAGATCAAAAACAAATAAATACCGCATATAAAATAATTAAAAGTGAAAAATAATAATAAAAACTTGAAAACCAGAAATTGAGACTAAAAATATTTAAAACAATTACCAATAAATTTTGAAAAATAAACATCCAAAATTATAAATAAACGAAATAAATCAAAATAGAAAAGAACGAATATATATTATGAAATAGAATAAAAAAATAAAATCAAAAATCAAAATCAAAATAAATAAAAAAAAAAAATAAAGTATATAAAAAATTAAAAAAAAACCAAAATAAAATAAATCAAAAAAAAATAAATAAATAAAGTATATAAAAATAAAAAAACAAAAACAAAATAAATCAAAATAGAAAATACCATTAAAATAAAAGTCAAAGCTATTAAAAAAAAGAAAAATTTAAAGTATCTCAATTAAGAATAAAATACATGGTATTTTTTTTAATAACTAATTTAATTATAAAATATAACTTATTAAAAATAAACAAAAACCATAATTATTAGATAATAAAAATACCAAAGGAACATTAAAAAAACATAAATTAAAATAAATATATAATATAGTTAAATTTAATTAATATAAAATTTTTAGATGAAATATTTAAAAGAGGAAAATAGAAAGGAATATAAGATGAATATAATATAAATTTAATTAGTAAAAAGAAAAGGTCGAAAGAGGAGGAAAGAAGAACCAATCAAGAAGAAAGGGCCTAGATCCAACAATTACTAATTTTGCAGCGATTGTCTATATTAAGTTTATCCGGATTTCCTTTAATCTTTATGGTTTCCCTAAATTTTCGGTGATGAAAATGATTAATCTTTACAAAATCTAAATTAAAATGAATTAATTATTAAATTAAAGTTTCTATGATCCATATCAAGTTTATGAACATGTTTCTCGGTGAAAATCACATCAAAATGAGAAATAGATTTTGATATGATTTTCACTGAAAAACATGTTCATGAAAATGAATTAAATTTAAATAAATTAATTTTAAATGAATTAAAATAAATTTGAATTATCTATATATATATAAACAAACTTTATAAATAAAATTTTACAAAAGTCATACAAGGCCTTTCTAAAATCTAATGTATGGTTTGAATGTTTTATGGAAAGCATTTATGAGAGGAGGACGTGGGAGTACGACCTCCTTCCCATGGTTCAAAGATAAAAAAAGGTTCCTTCCTTTATTCAATGTGAAGACCTTCGAGCCCTTCCCCACTACATCATCCCGTGTCTCCTTCATAGGAAGAAATTTAAAGTGAAATCGGGGAATCGGCGTGATGTCACAATAATTTTTATTTATTTTATTTTATAATATTATTTTATATAATATATATTATTTAATAATAATTATTAATAAAGTTTTTCAAATATAGTTTTTATTATGTCGTTAACATATATAAGTAGTTTTCAACTACCTTTATTTTGTAGTTAGATTATCTATAGGAAGTAAAATTAGTCTTGGTTTTAATAACAGTTGGAAATATTAATTAATTAATTAATTAATTCAGTTGAGTTAATTAGTTAAGGAAATTTAAATTTGAAGTCTTTGTGAGCATGCATATGTATTGTCTTATTGATTGGGGAATTTATCCTTAATTTCCTCCACTGGTTGAGGGAATAAGTATGAGTTCTATAATGAGATAATCGGTTAGCTTAGTTCTAACTAGTCAAGACCAGTGAGATTATTTTAACAAGATGTTAAAATAATAAAATATAGTTTGTTAATGCTTGCATGCATGTGACAACTATTATTTTAGATAACTAAGGATTCATTCATGGATAATTATTGCATGTCAGTTCTGTCAAAGACCCAGTTGAGATTAGAGAAGGGATAGTGTGCTATCAATTGGATCAATAATTTTCCTATAAAGGAAGCTCATCCATGATGAGGATTTATCTCCTTCAAGTTTGTGCAGTTAGATCAGAGGTTAGTGAGTGTGTGAAGAGGCCAATTCAAATATGTGGTAGCATTGGACCTCAAGGAACCTACACAAGGAAATAGGAGACTTGGAGGGTAGAGGAGAAGGTTTGTGAGAAGCTTTTGACTATCTATGAGCACCAGAGGGATTGTACTAAGAGCTAGATAGCTTCTGCGCTAAGGCTTTGTGTAATCCAGACATATTTCCACTTGTATGATAATACAAAGATGGGGTTTTAGGCTGGTGCTTTCCCCTCGTTATATCATCCGTGTTTTGTGTGTTTGATTTCTCCAGATTAGTTATATGTGTGCTTATTGATGTTTCTCATGGTTGATTAAGCTTTCGCTAAATTGTTTGTAGAAGTAGATCAAGTGTTTTGCTTTAGTACATTGCATTACTAGGTGATCTACAGGTGAGAAATTTCTACATGGTATTGAAGCTCGCTGATTTATAGAAAATGGTCTACATGGTATCGAAGCTCGCTGACTTGAAGAAAAATTCTACAAAATTCTACATGGTATCGGAGCACAGGTGATCAAGGAAGAATAGTATACTAAGAGGAGATTTCAAAGTTTTGAGTTTTGGGCCGAGAGTTTGCATAGAAGATCTGAAAATTTCTGTATAAATTTTCAGAAACAAATAGTAGATTTGGATTCTTTGTGGAAAAATACCAAAAAAAAAATGACTGAATCGGAGTTCGGATGAGGGAGATATCACTGATTTAAAATCAGCTCTTTTTTTAGAAAATTTTGTGACGGTGGGAAAGTGGAAATAGATTGGTGTGCTAGTCAAGAACTTGTATGCAGTTGAGGTACAAGATGCATGCACAACCTTGAGGAGCAAGGCAAAGGTTAGAGACTTGGTGGTTGAGATGGAGGGTATATTACCTCTCAACATGCAGAGCCAGAAGAAGTCTCAGACGATTATGGAGGAGCGACGATTGGTGCAACAACTTCACGAGGCTGTGGAGCAGCCACAACAAGGGAAGCTGAGAGGAGATCGAGTAGAGACATCTACTCATGCAGAGATGTCTAGTAGGGGAAACTTCAAGACAGGTGGGCTGAGGGATCACATGCAGCTATACCTCTAGGTAGGAGGTGGGGCAATATAGAGTGATCGTCACAAGGAGGAGGGGTAGGATCCTTGAGGTACCCAACCTCTTGGATGAGACCTTGCTACAGGAACCTCGATATGGAGTAGTAGGAACTGACTGATTGGGTAGAGACAGATGCAGATAGAGCGGTAGAGAGAGCTACAGTGCAGGGAATCCCAGGATAGTGCATAGCTAGCAGGCTATAGCAATGCGAGAGGCACAAGTGTTTTGCATAATGCTAGGTGGCACAAAGAGGTGTGCAATGGTGCAAGATGCATGGAGATGTTGCAGTAGTGCAGATGTCAAAGATGGAGCACTTGTCAGCAACAGGTAGAACTTCAGCATAAGAGTATATTCCTAGCCCAACAGAGTGGTCAGTTGGGAGTGTTTTTGTTGCAAGTGTTGTTAAAGCAAGTGGACTGAGTAGATGTATTGCATGCAAAATATTCCAGAGTTAGAGGATCGAGTTCGAGAGGAAGCCTTTCTTATTGAGACAGAGTGTTGAAAAATGTGTAACAAGAAATGTTAAATTTAGAATGTGTTAAAAATAGGACTTTTAAAAATAGCATGTCTAAAAATAGCAGTTTGGCTAGTGAGGTCATTGGCCACATTGGGTGAGAGGTGAAACTGCTAAAAATAGAAAGTTATAAAAATAGCATCTCTGGGTCCCTCGCTATTTATAGCAGTCCCTAGTCTATCTATAGGAAGTAAAATTAATCTTAGTCTTAACAGCAGTTGGAAATATTAATTAATTAATTCAGTTGAGTTAATGAGTAGGAAATTTGAATTTGAAGTCTTTGTGAGCATGCACATGAGTTGTCCCACTGATTAAGGAATTTATCCTTAATTTTTTCCACTGATTGAGGGAATAAGTATGATTTCTATAATAAGAGAATCAGTTGACTTAGTTCTAACTAGTCAAGTCTAGTTAGATTATTTTAACAAGTTGTTAAAATAATAAAATATAGTTTGTTAATACGTGCATGCATGTGACAACTATTATTTTAGATAACTGAGGATTCACTCATGGATAACTGTTGCATGTCAGTTCTGTCAGAGACCCATTGAGATTAGAGAAGGGATAGTGTACTATCAGTTGGATCAATATTTTTCCTATAAAGGAAGCTCATCCATGATAAGGATTTATCTCCTTCAAGTTTGTGCAGTTAGATTAGGGGTTAGTGAGTGTGGGAAGAGGCCAATTCACAAAGGTGGTAGCACTGGACCTCAAGGAAACTGCATAAGGAAATAGTAGGCTTGGAGGGCAGAGGAGAAGGTTTGTGAGAAGCCTTTGACTGTCTATGAGTAGGAGAGGAATTGTACAAAGAGCTGGATAGCTTCCGAGCTAAGGCTTTGTGTAATCCAGACATATTTCCACTTGTATGATAATACAGAGATGGGGTTTTAGGTTGGTGCTTTCCCCTGGTTATATCATCTGTGTTATTTGTGTTTGATTTCTCCATATCAATTATATCTTATTGATGTTGCTCATGGTTGATTCAATTTCCACTAAATTGTTTTTAGAAGTAGATCAAGTGTTTTGCTTTAGTATATTGCATTACCAGGTGATATACAGGGAAATTTCTACATGGTATCGAAGCTAGCTGATTTGTAGAAAAATTTCTACATGGTATTAGATCTAGCTGATTTGTAGAAAAAATATACAAAAATCTACAAAATTTCCCATCCTAGTTGTCGATGATTTGCTAGATGAACTAAATGGGGCTCAATTCTTTACTAAGCTCAATCTTCGCTCAAGCTATCACTAAATTCGCATGAAAGAAGTAGACATTTCAAAGACTACTTTCCAAATTCATGAAGGCCATTATGAGTTCCTAGTCATGTCGTTTGGTCTTTGTAATGCCCCATCCACCTTTCAGAGCCTTATGAACCAGCTTCTTAAGCCATATCTCTAAAAATTTGTCCTTATTTTCTTTGATGACATTCTCATCTACTTCTGCACATGTGCCACACATCTTCAGCATGTAGAACTGCTCAACTCCTTCGAAAGCATAACTTATTTGTCAAGATGTCCAAGTGCTCTTTGGCATGGAAGAAGTTGAGTATTTGGGCCACATTGTGGGGCATAAAGGTGTTACGGTGGACGCCAAAAAGATCCAGGCAATGTAGGATTGGCCTCAATCAAAGACCTTGAAGAGCTTGAGAGGATTTTTGGGTCTCATGGGCTACTATCACAAATTTGTCCGCAATTATGGTCACATTTCTAGACCCCTCACTCGCCTCCTCAAGAAAAATTCATTTCTTTGGAATTATGAAGCACAACAGGCATTTATAGCTCTCAAACATGCCATGTATTCCACCCCCGTATTAGCACTAGCCGACTTCATGAAATATTTTGTGATTGAATGTGATGCTTTAGGTACGGGTATTGGCGAGGTCTCAATGCAGGAAGGTCAACCCTTGGCCTTCACTAGCCAATAAATAAGTGGGAGAAATATGTGACAATCTACCTATGAGAAGGAGATGATGGCCTTTTTACATGCAGTAGATACTTGGAAACCATAATTATTGGGGCGACATTTCCAAATCCGCACAGACCATCAAAGCCTTAAATATTTTTTGGAGCAACACCTATCCTCGCCACAACAAAATAATTGGCTTGCCAAAATGCTAGGATATGATTATGAGATCATTTACAAGAAAGGGTGTGAAAATGTAGTAGCAGATGCGTTATCATGCCAATTTGAGGAGGAAAGCACCCTGCTCAAAATCTCCCTTCCCATTCTAGAATGGATTGAAGAGGCTTGCAAGGAATCGTTTTCACATCCCTTGCTCTCCCAAATCATTAATCAATTTCAGGCGGATCCAAATTCCACAGCGGGCTACTCTTGGTAGGATCAGATTCTTCGCTACAAGGACAAAGTCATGATATCACCAACATCCACCCTCAAAAACCACATTTTGGTAGAGTTGCACTCATCTCCCACTGTAGGGCATTCAGGCTTTCAGAAGACTTATGATCATACTCAATGTTCATTCTTTTGGATAGGCATGAAAAAGGACATTCTTAATTTCATAGCTGAGTGTGACATATGTCAGTGCCACAAAGGAGAAACAATCAAATCCCCAGGCACATTACAGCCATTGCCCATCCTGGCCTCAATCTAGATGGAGGATTCTATGGATTTCATTACGGGTCTTCCGAAGTTAGGAAACAAGTCAGTCATCATGGTGGTTGTGGATAGACTTTCTAAGTATGCTCATTTTTGTGCACTACCCCACCCTTTAACACCAACTTTGGTCACTCAATCTTTCATGGACCAAATCTTCAAATTGCATGGCATGCCAACTTCCATTGTGTCTAATCGTGACTCGATCTTCACTAGTAACTTTTGGCAAGAACTCTTCAGGCTACAAGGTACCTAACTACAACTCAATACTTCATATCATCCCCAAATTGATGGTCAAATTGAAGCAGTCAACAAATGTCTGGAGACCTACCTTAGGTGTTTCACTTCAGAAAAGAAACATCTATGGGTATAGTGGTTACCTCTAGCCGAATGGTGGTATAACACCAACTATCATGCCACCACCAACATGATTACATATGAAGCAGTTTATGGTCAACTCCCTCCTTCACCTACTTCTTATATCAAGGGATGATCGAAGGTACAAGCAGTGGATAAACTCCTATAGAACCACACAACCATACTGACCCACCTTAGACAGAATCTCCATCAAGCTTAAAACCACATGAAGCAATAGGTAGATCAACATTGTTTAGAATGCCAATTTCAAGAAGGGGATCAGGTATTTTTTTGGCTGCAACCATATAAGCAAACATCAATTAAAGACAAGGGTTCTCAAATATTATCTCCAAAATTCTACAGACCATATCAAGTACTTCAGTGCATTGGAGAAGTCACCTACAAGCTAGCTTTGCCACCCACTGCAAAAAATACATCTAGTCTTCCATGTCTCATGCCTCAAGAAAGTGATTGGGAACCATTGCAGAATTCAAACCAGTCTACTTGAATTGGATGAAGAAGGGTTAATCTAGCTCGAACCTCAGCAAGTTCTTGACGCACAAGAATGCCACCTATGTGGCCGCACGATTAAGGAAGTCCTCGTCAAGTGGAAAGACACCTCTCTGGAAGATGCGACCTGGGAACCAACGACTATCCTTCAGCAGTTTCTGCAGCTTCAGCCTTGAGGACAAGGTTATTCTTATGGGGGAGGGTATGTTAGGGTCCAAAGCTAACCCCCTTATTTATGTAAGAGGATCGAGTCATAGATATATTTAAGTAAAGATTCAATAAAGTGCATATTAATAATTGTAAGTCGTTGACCCACATTTAAAGAAGGGACCATAGTTAGTTGCAAATGGGCCATGCTATTAGATAGATGGTATGAATAAGAACCATGGTATTTACCCATGGTATTGCATGTATGAATCCTATATAAAGGATAGAGACTCCCCTCAAGGAGCATCTTGTCTTATTTTGTAATTGAGCCCAGCTCTATTGGAGGTTGCCCCCTCAAAGAGGCAAGTGAACATTGCTTTCCTTTCTTAATAATAAAATACTCGCTGTTATTTCTTATTGTTTTGTGTTCTGGGTATATTTATCACATATTTGGTATTCTGGTATCTTCTTGCAGGTCAAGAGCATAACAAGATTAGAGGCCACATTATCTAGGTACTTAGTCTAGAGATTATGCTCTCTCAAGACATGAAAATACTTTGTAGTATCAAAATGATTGATTTCAATTTTTCTTCTTAGGATAAGCCTAGTTATTTTTTCATTACAAGGGATAAAAGAATTTCTCATAAGCCTCATAATTATATATGAATCATCAATGATCAAAAGGTTCTTAATGTATGTGGAATCTAGAATTTTAATCCTTTGAGATAAGGATAGAGCCTTAACTTGATTGTTTTTTTTTCTGCTAATACCCAACCATATTTAATTTATTGATTTCCTTTGAGATTAAGGATTCCTCACACACCTACCACCTCTCTGGTCCAACATAGTTATCATTGATAAAATTCTACATACTTATAAAGATTGTTATGTATAGTTTATATATAGGAAAAATTTTGTTTTTACTTTTCTATTGATTCTCACTTGTACACATAGTAACTTTAAAATAAATACATATTTTATTTCTAGTGTAATTTTTTTAAAATAATTTTTCTCTTGCCCTCCCCTGCATATATATATGTGTGTGTGTGTGTGCATGCCCACACCTTTCAATAGGTAATTGTGTATAGCTTGGATAGTTGAGAGAAATGTTGTTATCCTCCCCATCGAGCATTCAGTTCTTGCATGTGATATGTTGAGCTCATAATAAGTATATCTTTACAATGGTTTTGATGCTTTCTTTCCAAGAGTCCCTCTAAGGCCAAAAAATATGTATTTATCATATCGAATAAATATATTTCTTCAAGAGATATATGTAATTGATTTGACCTGCAAATATATGATAATGAAAATATACCCAATAACTGCAAATAATCCCAAGAGAAATACAATGACAAAGTATAAACGCTTAATAGATTTATTAATAAAAACAATACAACTACTCTCAAGGAATGAGAACACTCCATAGGCCCTATTCTTGTTAATACAATAATCCTTGACATCTATCAATGGGAGTCTCTAGCCTCTGTAGAGGCTTCATACATACAATATCGTAGGTAATTACCATGGGCCTCTCAATACTATACATTTAATACAATGGGATTATCACATTATTCCATCTTTGACAGCTCTGAATGGGGAGTCTCTAGCCTCTATGGAGGCTTCATACTTACAGTACCATTGTTAATTACCATGGTTCTTTGAATACTATACATTTAATTTAATGGGATTATCACATTATTCTTAACTACTTATGTTTCCTTACATGATGTGGGTTAACCACTTTATTTATTAACTATGGCCCATCACATTATTACATTATTCCCTTGGGTACCTCCCTATGTACCCCGTATTATTCCCCCTAAGTATACTACAATATATATATGGTCCTTCCCTCTCAATGCATAGACATCTATACAATATTATTTTTAATATGGTAGGAATTTAACCCACTTCATGCTACACTGAATCCACATCAATAAATTAATTATGAATTTGTTTTCCTTACCCCATTTCTCTCCAACTCCCTTTAGTTGAGAAATTTTGTACATCAAATAAAAAAACCCACTTTTTGAATTTAAAATGTCTAACCATGATATAAATGAGATGAATTTATTATACTCATTCTTTATATATGTGTCAAACCAAATTTGCAATGAGGAAAAGTTAGAAGCTATGCATGCTAGTAGTATATTGGAGCTTAAGACTAACTTCTATGAAGTCCTTTGGGTGGCTCCTTGCTAACTAAGAGAATTCAAATTTAAACACTTGCTATTTTGATGGTCCCATTTAGGCACCCAATTCATGCTCTGACCTCAAAATGGTTGGTCAAGCTACTTAACAACCCTTTCCATCCATTTATGTCTAAGGATCATGTTGCTAGTTATATATAATATATATATGCTTGATTATAAACATTAGTCATTCTATATATATTTAGTTATTCTTGATTATAGACATTATTATACTATCAAAAAATTAAGAAAATAATTTCCTGAATTGATTTGATATCTTTTACATTTCTCTCACGTACGAAATTATACTTTAACAAAAGTTTTATATGTATAAGTATGAATTTATTTCCTTCTTAATAAAACTAAGTCTCACTCATCATTCTTTATATATATAATCACACTTAGTCTCACTCATCATTCTTTATATATATAATCACACTCGATTATATACATT
>APFE030798095.1:0-32462 GCA_000404065.3 Pinus taeda | reverse complement strand
CCCCTCACAACATCAACAACTCAAGGGGAAAAGAGGCAAAGATTAAATCCTTTTTCAGAGGAAGAAATGCCAATAGGGAAATATTTGGGCATGGGCCCACCTAGCATGGAGGCCTCAGCAAGTTCCTTCCAGCAGGAACAAGAGAGGACAGGAGGAGGAGAAGTTAGCTCCTCAAGCCAACAAAGAGGAGGTGAACAGAGCATCAAGTAGCAGTTCAAGGACATAAAGAAGAGGAATGAGCCCATAAGGTTACAATTATATAATCATTTGTTGAAAATGGCTCCCACCAACCAGCAAAGACTTATGTTTGCTTATGATGTCCATGAGGGCAAGATGATTATGAGCCATTTCATGCCAGCCGTGCAGCAGCCACAGTCAGCTGCAGATTACATCAGGACCAACCTTGAGGTCCTTGCCAAGGACATCCACCCGATGGATCAGATTGAATTACACAAGCAAATGGGTGAGATGGTATATGCCTCCTTGGAAGATAAAACATTGGTGAACTACAAGCTAGAAAATAGCCTAAATAATACAACTGCACAACTTGAGTTGGAAAGAGCATCCTCTCAGGCAAAGGACAATAGGATCAAAGCTTTGGAGGACATCATAATAGAGCTTGGGCATGATCCTAAGGATGTCAAAGCTGTGCAGGAGCTGTTGAAGATAAGGGATGCAGATATGGCAGCATTAAGGAAGATGATCAAGATCCCAGCAACTCTTCATCCCCAAACTGAAGAATTTGCCCAGCTGAGACATGACAAGGATGTAGCAGCTATGCTGGTGTCACTGTATAAACAGCTCATCCAAACACAAGAAAAGTTGGAGGAATCAGAGGCTGCACTTCAGGCTACATTGCAACAGAAAGAGGCAGGCCAAACTTCTCAGCCCCCTCTAGAAACAATCAATCTGGAAGAAGCCCCTCAAACCACTGCCCCTCCCATTCAGCAGACAGAGCAAACATCACCCTCTACTTCAGCACCAACAACATAGTAGGCTCAAAGTCTAGACATGCAGAAGCTCAGGAATGAAATTCAGGTCTTGGAGGCCCAAATGACAGAGCTGAGTCAAGCAAAAGAAACTTTGGCTAAGCTCAATGAAAAATATGATAAATCCAAACAAAACATAGCTGAAAGAGAAAGAGAGGTAAAGACTCTCAAAAGGAGGATAAATGACCTAGAGAAAGAGCTCACACTTGACAAAGTAACAGCTGAGCTCAAGAGAGTCCTATCGGCCAATATTGGCCAATCCATCACAGACCAGTGGGAATATATTGAGGCTATTCATGAGCAGATGGGGCTCATTGGAAAAGCACATAGGGAAATCCAAAGAGAAAGGGCATCTCTAGGCAGTATGCCTGAGGCTGCCACTAGAATGATTAATGTGCTTAATTACAGAACAAGTTCTCAGCTGGTCAAAATGGGAATTGCCAACAGGACTGAGACCATTTCGATGGTCAAAAGGGTCCTGACACTAAGAAACTTGGTACAGACATTAGAGAGAAGAAGCCAGGATATGCAGACAGACATTAATAAATTCATGGACAAATTCATAGCATTGCAGAACAGAGGTCTTCCTAGCTTGATGGGCACCTCAGGAAGACTGCTTTCCCATGAAAATTATGCCAAGAGGGTCAACACCTTTGCTACAAACCAGATTGCAGAAAAGCCCAGCACTTCAGCGGAACCAAGGCCAGCATCAGGACAGACTCTCTACAACAAGGTAGAAATCTTATTTTTTATAATGAATGAAATAAATCACTTGTTTGATGAGGCTCCCAATTTCTATAAATATACAGAGGCAGACGAGACTTTAGAGGCAATTCTAAGACATCAATTGCCCACACAGGAAGTCTGGAATGGATTGATACAATTACTACTGAACCAAAGTCAGTAATCAAGTTTTTTCCATTGAAATATGCAAGTTGTCATGCACAGGAAAACTTTGATATATCAGCGTGTATGGAGAAAAGAGGCTAAGCCAACTTAGCGAAACCATTCGTCCACCACAGCAGCACTGATAGTCACAGGTGACAGGGCCAAAAAGCTACAGGAGGACAGAGCTGCATAGACACGTCATTCATCAGTTATAACAAAGCGTTAAACTGACTCAGTGACCTCCAAAGGTCGAAATCTTCTGACAGAATTAAAGAGCATTTATGTTGTATTGAAAGCTACAATAACTTCTTATCTACTATTTCTGTACTAGTTAGTAAAGATATTTTATTTCTCAGATGACTCAATGCCTGAGATATTTTGTATGAAACTTTTCTATATATTCCCCCTCGCATGAGTTTGCAGGGGTTGGATGTTGTTGATATCTTTTCTATAGTTCTTTTACTATAAATTCTCATAGAAGTAATACAAAGGCGGTGGAATTTCCAAAGCTCTGTGTTGTTTGATACATTGTGGTGTTTAACTGAAAGTTACAGGATTTCTGCGTATTTCATGGCACAATAAGTTTTTCTTATAACTCTTTGTTATGTGTTTTGTTATATTTCATATCTCTTTCATGTTTATGTGCTTTACAGTCAATGGCAAGGAAAAAGAATAGTTCCAGGATTTAATCACAGATTACCCTGAACGCAATCTAAGCTATTATAAGTGTTTTCTTCAGTTATAGTAATAAAGGTGTAATTCTTAATTGCTACCCTTTCGCACTGTATCTTTCACAGTGATTATTGTTTCAGGAATTCAAGTTTGCTCCTGAGGAATATATCTCTTTCTCACACCCCAGCTTAGTGGAAAATTCTTAATTGCTTTTCACTGGTTGTTTACATTTCACCATCATAATTTCAAGTTTTTTTTATGAAGTATTTAAATGGCCCTGTAATTCCAGCTGCTCAAACTCAAGATTTCAAAAAACCAGTATCCACAGACTCCATTGCCCAATGAACTAACATTATCTGCATATTTTCACTTTAGGTACAGAAAGACATCCTTCCAACCAAACATAAACCAAAACCCTTGTTTCATAACTAGCCTAAAATCTCCATAGAACAGAGACAAACCTTAAAGAGAGAGCCCTCTCTGATTACAGCCGGGCTAGAAGCTGTAATCCAAAGATTGGTTAGTGGTTACCCCGGCCATATTCCCTTGGGAGTCAAAGGGAACAACCTGGGTGTTAACAGAATGTATAAGTGGTGATGTGAGAATGTGGTGTCGTGTACATGGTGTACATGTGGTGTTGTGTGCATGTGGTGTTCTGTACATGTCGCTCATGTGATGTTATGTACATGTGGTGTTGTGAACATGTCGTGCATGTGATGTTATCTACATTTGTTATTGTGTACACGTTGTATAATGGTGCAATGTACATGTGGCATTGTGTACATCTTGTGCAAGTGGTGTTGTGTATATGTTGTGCAAGTGGTTGCAGTGTATAAGTGGTATTGTGTCATGTGGTACATGGCACTAGTGTATATGCATGTATTGCATCTTGTTGTATGACATGTGTAGTTGTATGTGTGTGATGCACACTATGCGTATGTGCACATGGTTGAAGAGAAGGCACTGGGTGTTTTTTTGGTGTGGCAACCAATCTGGAGTGCATACGGAATAAAGATAAAGGTGGAGGCTAAGGATAGATGAAAGCATAAGTATCATTATTCTACTTCAGTTTTATTATGCATGTGACTTATGATTATGGTATATGATGATTACTGTTGAGAATTAGAGAAGGTATGTAATTGCCACTTACTTCGTTATCTTTTCCTTTAATTCATAACTTCTTTACATTATCAAATGGGCATATGATGAAGGATTATGATAAAGCTTAGGATATTTGTGAAGTAACGTAAAGTGACTAATTATTACCTTTTCCTATGTAGAAAATGAAGAAAATGGAAGATCGCCATTCCAAAGGCAAAGACAAGACAAAACCAATTGTTGTCCCTTTGACAGGGAACCACATCCAAATGAGGCAATCTAGATCGGAGTGCATAAGCCAGGAAAAGGAAGAGGAGACACCAAATCGGTGCAAGAGAACGAAGAGATAACTGAGAAATAATGATATGGTGAATCCCTCGGGATCCTTTGATCCTGAGGGACCGTTACCTTAAGAATATCTGTATCTTTGGTATTTCAATCTGGCTGCTTGATCCAGGTGGATATTGGTTGCCACATGCAACATCCACTTGGACCCCCACCACTATTTCCTTCATCTTTTCAGTTTCCTAAATTGTAGCACAATTTACTATTTTTAGCAGTTTTTGAGGTCCTGAACTTCTGGAGCCGTTTTGAGGCCCTAAACGATGTTTTTTGGGAAATATGGGGGCAACATGGGTCCATGGACTAATGTATCCTTTCCGAAAGTTCTAGTGCTCGAATAGATCTTTCTAACGAGCTATTGTACTCATCAAATGGAGATCGTATGCCAAAGTTACGGCCCTGGGAAGTGGATGTACCAATTTACCCAAACGGGGCCCATAGTTTGGTGTTTCATCTTCTAGGGTTAGTTTTTGTAATGTTAAAGGTTTTCCATTATTTCTCAACAATAAATAGGCCTTTGAGCCTCATTGTAACATAGTTCAGATGCATGTAGCCACCACATCTCTTCTCAGAGATAAGCTACCATCGCCCTAGCTGGTTTATTTTCAACTCTGTTTGTAAGCATATTTCAGTGTTTTCCATTAATGAAATGAAGTATTATTTCCACTGCATCTTTGTGTATACGATTATCTCTATATTTTGTTGCGTTCCTGTTTAAATCCGGATCAGTGGTATCAGAGCGGTCTACTTTTTCTCTGTTTTTCTTTGCATGTCCCCAGCGAGGTCGGGATATAAGGAGTTAGGGCTTGAACTGGTTGAACCTTTGCAAGACCAGCCTCGCAAATCCCGACGACCTCCCATGGAGGATGAGAAGAAAGATGAGGGGGTAGGAGATCCTATCAAAATATTGCTCAAAGAAGCCCTCAAGCGACAACGGAATGTGATGATGGACAACTTTGCCCAGATCCTTCAGCGGCTACCCGAAAGCGATTCATTAGCTTCCAGCAGCTACTCTAGAAATGCCACACCCTTTGAGGTAGAAGTTAATTTTGAAATCCCCATATTCGAGGGTCAGATAGATGCAGATGTCGTAGATAGACAGAGATGCCGTAGATAAATGGTTAAATCTACTAGAGGGTTATTTTTCTGTTCATGAATTTTCGAGTCGGGAAAAGATCGTTTTCGCTCTTCTCAAAGAAGTCCCCCATGTCAAGGACTAGTGGGAAACCTACTACGAGAAAAAGGATGAAACTACCGGCTCACTATGTTCAGCCGCACCCACCTGGAATTCATTCCGGGATGCCATCAAGGAGCAGTACTACCCCGTCGAAAGCTATGAGGATGAATACATAAAGCGGACCACGCTGCGGCAGGGAAGGGACCAAGACGTGCCGAAGTTCACCAATCTTTTCCATACCCTTCACAAAACGTTGGGTATCAAGGATACGGAGCAACATTTGATACTCAAATACCGTGACTACTTGCACAAGTACATCCAGGAAGAAATAGAATTCCTGAACATCTCCTCACTCGGCACAACATACCGATATGCCATCAAGGTCGAGCAGAAGTTTAATAAAAAAGAAGTGAGACATTCAATCTGCGAATCTAAAGCAAGGGAAAGGTGCCCCTAAACCACAGAACAAAGGACAAAGTCAAGGTGGGGTAACCCAAGAAAACCCGCCAAATCTACAAGCAAAGAGTAGCACTGTGAAGCCAAAAAAGGACACGGGAAAATGGTGTGAGTTGCATAAGAGCTCCACCCATAACACAAGTGAGTGTCGGGCCAAGCAGTCACTGGTGGCTGAGCTAAAGGTTTCAGAATCAAAATGCATGTTCCGACTCTAAGTTAGAACTTGACAAGGGGAATGACAAATGGAAGTGGATCATTGATGTGGATCCTAACGCCACTGTTGCTACTGCCAAGATCTAGAAAAATGAACCCGAAGATCCAGAGGAGGAGGAGCGCCTCTTCCGCTCACAGATTTGGGTAAAGGGCTCCCCACTATAGTTCATTGTCGATAGCAGCAGCCAAAAGAACCTCATTTCAGCAAAGGTCATGAAGCAGTTGGGCTGACCGACCATAGCACATCCACAACCGTACACCATCGGGTGGCTTCACCAAGGACAAGATCTTCGCATGAGCCAGGAGTGTTTCCTTCCATACAACATCAAGCCCTTCACAGATGAGGTATTGTGTGACATTTCTCCCCTTCAAGTTTGTGATGTACTATTAGGACAACCATACTTGTGGAAGAGACATGTTGTGTATGAATCAAGGCTCCGTGATATTATTATTACATTAGGAAATAAGTTGTATAGGATACCAGAGGTAGCACCGCCTACTGCCATCTCTTTGGTTACTGAAAAACAATGTAGTAAGCTCATTTCCAAAACTGGGAAATTTGTTTTCCTGATGATACGCCCTCAAGGAAAGAAGAATATGGTGGCCACGGCCTCGAGATAGGGCCCCTTGACACAACAACTACAGATGGACAAGGTCGTGGAGGAGTATGAGGACATCTTCACCTCCCCCGCAGGGGTTCCTCTACACTACCAGGTCAGGCACTCCATTGATCTGACCCCAGGTGCGCCGCTACCCAATGGACCAATCTATCAATGCTCCATTCTGGACAACAATGAAATCAAGAGGAATATTCAGGAGTTACGGCATAAAGGTCACATCCGTCCGAGTTCATCGCCTTGTGGGATCCTAATCATGTTGGTACACAAGAAGAATGGGACTTGGAGACTCTGTATTTACTATCGAGCATTGAATAAGATCACTGTCTGTAATAGGTACCTGATCCCATGGATTGATGACCTCCTGGACCAACTAAAGGGGGCGAAATATTTCAGCAAGATCATTTTGAAGTTAGGATATCACCAGGTACCAATTGAACCCTCTGATGTGTGGAAGACTGCCTTCAAAGCCAAGGAAGGCCTTTTCGAATGGTTGGTTATGCCAGTCAGATTGACGAATTCTCCTACAACCTTCATGAGGCTAATGGATGACATCTTGCGGCCATTCACCAACTCCTTTGTAGTGGTATACTTAGATGGCATTCTGATCTTCAGCTAGAGTTGGGAAGAGCACCTCCACCACATCTGACAGGTTCTCCAAATACTGAGGCAACACAAGCTATGTGCCAATTTGGAGAAATGTACCTTTGGCATGACCAGGTTCAGTATATGGGATACATTATTGATGAACATGGGTTGCATGTGGATCTAGCCAAGATCCAAGTCCTTCGGGATTGGCCATATCCAACCACTCTGACAGAGCTCCACAGCCTTCTAGGTCTTGCCAACTTCTACCGCAGGTTCGTGTTGGGGTTTTCTCATATCACTTGGCCCTTGAGTCAAGTCACCAAGGGAGGAGCGAAAGAAAAATTCATTTGGTATGAATCTCAACAGAAGGCATTCATAAAGTTCAAAGATCGCCTCTGCATGGCACCAGTGCTCGCATTACCAAATTTACAACAACCATTTGAGGTCGAGACAGATTCCTCTGACTGTGCTATTGGGGCAGTCCTTACTCAACATGGGCATCCAGTGGCATATCACAGTGAAACACTTTCAGACACAGTCTGAAAGTATCCCACTTATGATAAAGAGATGTATTCCATTCTACAAGTCTGTCAACAATGGAAGCATTACATTTTGGGGAAGGAAATGGTCATCCACATAGACCACCAACCCCTGCAGTTCATACAGGCCCAAGGGAAATTGCAGAATGATCGTGATCAAAAGTGGTGCACATACCTACAACAGTTCCATTTGAATATCAAGTATAAGAAGGGTAGCACCAATAATGTTACAGATTGCCTCAGTCGACAACTGATCATGGCGTTAACCACTGTTCTCAACTCTTGTGGGCACGAGACTTCTAACTGGCCATGTCCCTACAAAAGTGACCCAGAATTCGGCCACACATACTAGACATTCTTGGAGGGTCAGCATGTTCCATATTTTCACCTCCAGGATGCCTTGTTATGCCACCTAGGTCACCTTTGTGTTCCTTCAAGCGAGCATGCAAAGATGATTTTGCAAGCACACTATAGTCAGGCTATTGGACATTTCGGGGTCGAGAAAATAGTGGCATTACTGCAGAAGTATTTCTATTGGTTGAATCTTTGACAGGATGTCGGGAAGTACATCAGATCATGCACTGCCTATGCCATTTCCAAACTGACCATCAAGAAGCAAGGCCTCTATAATCTGCTGCCTACCCCTAATCGACCTTGGGAATCCATCTCCATGGATTACATGTCAGGACTTCCTTCCACTAAGCATGGGAATGCCTGTGTTTTTGTGGTTGTCGACAGGTTCTCAAAAATGGCCATTATAGCTGCCTGCAAGAAGAATATCACAGCAGAAGCCACTGCTAAACTCTTCTTTGAATGAGTGTGGGTACACTTTGGGATCCCACAGTCTATCAACTGAGATCGAGACAACAGGTTTCTCAGTACATTTTGGTCCAGTCTTTGGTTGATGCCCGACACCAAACTCACTAAGTCCACAGACTTCCATCCTCAAACTGATGGCCAGACAGAGGTTGTCAATAAGATGATCGTACACATTTTGCCGATGTACAACTCAAAGCATCCACACACATGGGACGAGAGACTCCCTTATGTTCAGCACAACTGCAACCGGACTCTCCATAGCTTGACTGGCCACAACCCTTTCAGGCGGGCTTGGGATTCCAGCCACCATGTCCCATTGATGTGGCCATGCCATTTATAGCTACTCACGCAGATTCGGCTCATGTCCAGTCCAAAACAGATAAGGAAAACAACTTCATTGAGCACATCCAACATATTCACCAACAGGTCCATGACATTATGGGGAAATCAAATACCAAGTACAAGAAGCGACATGATCAACACCAAGTGCCACACAAGTTTCAGGTGGGTGACAAATTTTAGTTGCATTTGCAAAAAGAATGCCTTACCGGAGCCTATCAAAAACTCAGACCACTCGGATATGGTCCTTACACCATTACCAAGGCTGTGGGAGACAATGCATTTGAGCTTAGCATTCCCCCATTCCTTGGCCTGCACCCAGTATTCAATGTGGATCGCCTTCGGCCATACTTTCCACCATTACTAGACACATCAGACATTGTAGAACAACTCACACCCAAAGAGTTAAATCTAGATTGCATGGAACAGGCTGTCGTTCATCGAATCATGGACACATGGATCAAGCACACTCACCAGCAGAAGATCCAATTGTATCAAGTTGTAAAATCAAGCCAACTCCTTCACAATGCTGTGTATTTATAGATCGGTACTATTGTCTATTTATCTACTATTTACCTATGAGAGTGATTGTTGTTCATTGGGATTATTGTTCCATGGTAACTGCAATTGCTATTTCTTCATAACCGTGATTAATATTTGTTATGCTAAAGCACAGATTATTTCTTCCCTCAGTAGAGATGCGCTATGTGTAATATTTGATTTAGCTTGCTCTGCGTTTACGTTTCATTCAAGTTTCCATTCAACATTTCATAAAATTACCCTAGTTTGCTGTCCCATTTTCGGTTTGTTGTTCAAATCATTTCTGAGGTAAAGATTGTTGCTTAATTACTTTAAATTACAATTGCTGCTCAATTCATTTCTATAGGTTGAAGCTTTGTTGTTCAAATAGATTAGTTGTTGTTCCCTTTCCTATTAATTGAATTATCATTTCAAGTAATTGCTTTGGTGTGAACATAACGATCTGAAACTGTAGTGAACATTGACTATTGCTGTCGAGTTCCCTAATTGATGATCTTCTCCTTGATTACTTTCAATTACATAAGTTTACAAAGGGAAGAGTTATCATTACTGCACCCTTGACTGATGAAGTGTTGTAGTTTCTTAAATGAATGATTTAGTTACAAAACATTTCATGTTCTTGCCATTACATTTAGAGTTTGTTTCTAGCATTTATTTACTTTTGCAAAAGCACTATACTACTAGCATTACTCTTGACAAGTAACCATCTCAAATTGAGTACACTCTTTGAGATAACAAATCGTACCTGGATTGATAATTAATGTAGGGTAAATAGAGGTGAAAAAGACCCTTTTGACTACTCGACAATTACATGTTATCTATGGTTGTGGTTTATGATGGTCACATGTGATTTATGATTCTAATCTATGGTGGTTTTGTTTTGTGCTAACCTGATGTGATATGTTTATTCATGATTTTTTTATCAAATAGTTAGCTTGACTTGTTGTGGTAGGAAGTGAAAAGGATTTCAAGTGTACCTTCTTGATGAACTACCAATGAGGTATGATTTGAGGTTATTTCAATTTATTTGAATCTAATGGAAGTTATGTGTTTGGAGCAAGAATTCAGGAACATGCTTGGTTGGGTGGTTGAAATTGACTACAAGAATTAGTAGCAAGAACAAAAGAAATTGGAACATGTAGCAGTGTTTTGGTAAACCACTTCAGGAGAAGGGCCATTGTGGGACACTAGTACCCAATAATGTCCATTGATTTCCATGAGCATGTTATGAATGATATGATAGTTTTAAGGCAGGTATATGCCTTAGTTGTTGATCTTCCCATGCAAGGAAGCCTTTCCAAGGGATGGATCACCTAGGATAGGGTATTCCGAGGAACTTGGAAGGTCAGTGACTACACGGAAGGGGGTGATCATATTTCCCGAGGGACTATGTAGTAGAGAAGGGAAGGTCACAAATATATTGGTTTTTGTCATTAACATTGCGAGATGGAACCAGAGGCACATTGGGAGTGCACCCTAGAATAATGATCTAATAATTTTTCACTAAGGACAAGTGGCACTAAATTTTAGCATTGGACATTGGATGCAACTTTGACGGTGACAGTGGATTCTAGACTTCCTGGGAAGGAGGTGAATCCTGGTATTGCTTTGAGGGTGGAGGTTTGATCCTCTAGATTCCCTTGTTGATTGATATGGGCGTCATATCCTTTTATTTGATGGTTTAGAAAATGTGCATATGTGGTTATTGTAAATACCATAATGGGTTTTGTTATAAATATCTAGTATACGGTACGGTTGTTGTCTGGTCATGTTGTCATGATGTTGTACTTTTGAGAAGGTCATTCATTGTAAATACTACAACGCGCTAAGTTATAAAGCTCCATGGGAAGTATGTTTTACTTTCAGTGATTTTGCTGAGGTCTTGGTGTGGTTTAACATCGAGGAAAGTGTTCCCTAAGGGGGAGGGTTTTGTAACAAACCTGGTGAAATTTTCATGTAATAAAGTAAATAAAGGCAAAATAAGGCCATGGGTAAAGGGCCAATTATTCCAAGTTGAATGTTGGGCAAAGATATCATAGTGGCATCATTAGATGTCTATTTCGGCTAAGGAAATTAGCAAAAGAAATGGCTAATGCATTAAAGAGGCAAAAAGGTATTTTGACATATTTATTTATGAAAATTAAGGGAATTAGGAGAAAAGTAAGGTAAAAGGTCACAGGTTGCATGTGACGAGGAAAATGAAGGAAATTAATGGAAAATGAGGAAATTAGAGGCCTCATTGATAAAAAGGCTTGTGAGGATTTGTTGGCAGGTTGATCATTGTTAGGTATTGATAGTGTAATCTCTTAGTCAATGTAACCTTTTCCCAGTTCAAGTTTAGGGCTCTCAAATTATTCTCTCTCTCTCTCATTCTTGGTCACTTAAAGTTTACTTAGAGCACTCTAGTTTGGAGAAAAGGAAAGGGAAAGCAAGGAAAGGAAAGGAGAAATAACCAAGGATGAAGGAAAAGAAAGAAGGATCAACCATGTTCAACATGAATGCTTGCAGGTAACCTTTTGCATGTGTGATTTCCTAGTTGGTTTGGACATGCATGGCTTTGCATGTTGGTGTATAGTTGTCTTGTTGTCAGTCCCATGTAATTGTCGGGTTATGAAAGTGGATTTCTTCCTAGCCTAGACTTTTTTTGGATGCCATGGTGTGGTGGGATTTTGATCTCAATTTTGAGCTTTGGAATTGTTGAAGGGATTTTGGAATACGGAGCGAAGGTGATCTGAAGGTTCATTCCCAAAGGACTAGGAATCCATTTAACGGTTTTAGCGGGATACACGTTAAAGCTTGAGGGAGTAGTATCAATTTAGGGCCTAGTGATCTGGTTTTCGATTGTAGTAAACCTGTAGAGACAAGGAGATAGAAAATTCCTCAAGGATAGTTACGGATTCTGAAGACAGAAAATTCCTCAAGGATAGTGAGGGATTCTGGATGGCATTACAAGCTCTATTCGGCTGTGATTGGAGCACTAGTTTTGGTGTGATCCCGGTTTGGTGAGGGTGGAGGTGGTTCAACCTTTGGATTCCCTTGGCTGTTCTTGGATCGTTTGTTCTATGAGATCTTGCATTCATGATTAGAATATGGCATGGGGGTGACTTCTTGAAAGAGTAATTTGGTTGAACCATGTTTATGGTTGGGTAGTACGTCGAAGTCTCGAACCTAGTTATATTTGCCTATGATTAATAAAATATAACTTCTCTTACTTTTGCATCGATTTATATGTGTATTTAATGGTTTTGATGTATCTAATATTTATATGGTTTTATGCTGGTTATATGCATGGTTGAATGACTGGTTTACGTCATGGTTATTTTGTATATTTACTTGTAACTATTAAATGAATGGGTGAAAGACCTAATTGATGATGCAGTAGTTGAATGGAGAAGGAAGTGATCCTTCTGGTTATGTTTCATAAGTTGTTTCAGTCATTTATGCTTTGTTTTATATCCTAGACATGTAGGTTGCATTGAAGCCAAGTGTTTGATAGAATGGCAGTCCTGGTTGGTGATGCTCATGCCTAGCCTTGAGGGTGATTCTTGATTGATCAGTATTGTTATTATGTTTTTAATGAATTTTGGAAATTACGACAATTTCTAGGCAAAGGCCATGATTTTGGGATAGAAAAGTGGTTGAAATCGTGGGGTCGCTAGCATAGAATTGGAAATTCTGGTCTAGATTCGCTGGCAAGTAGACCTATCAGAGTGACTTTAGGTTGTTGGCTGCTCTTATGCCCATACCATGAGAGAAACTATGCTCTAAGAGTGATAGAATAGCAGTGGGACCTAGTGATAGGTTGCTTGAGTGGTTGACTTGTCCCTTAAGGGTTATGTTGATGATGCTGGATGAATGTATGTGATGTTTTCTTGATTCCACTTCCTTAAGGTGACATAGGAGGTTGAATATGATAGTAGTAGCATCTCTACTACGCTGGTCATCATGGTTACTTTGGGTAAATCTAGGAGAGGGTGTTACATTTGAGTTACTTGTCCTAAAAGCCTTAGTTGGAATGATTCTCTCATAGCCCTTGGTGGGTTGAGTTACTAGTCTTCGTACCCCTTGTTGGAAAAATACTCTTGAGGCCTCGTGGGAGTTGTCGGTTGACTTAGTAGTCCTGGAAGCCCTAGTTGGAACAAACTCTCTAGAGCCTTCGACAATTTTGTAGATACCAATCTGTTGATGGTTAGTGATGTATGATTGGGATGTGGAATCATTGGCTGAGGGTTGAGGTGGTTTGGACCCTAGAAGCCCTGGATGGTTTTCATTGATTTGTTTTATGAGATCCCACATTCGTGCTTGGAATATGGTACGAGAGTGAGTGGTTTAAAGAGAGATTCAATTTAGCCTACTCTATAGTCAGGTGGTTCGTGGAAGTACCATACCTAGTAAACATATCCAATCATCAATAAGTGCTCTCTCTATCCTTGGTATTTTATGGGTAAATATACGTGTTTATATGTGGCTTATATGGTTCCTACATCCTTGATATTTTTATTGGTTATATGCTAATTATGGATGATTTTTATGACAGTGAAAATGTATGGCTCTCATCATGTTTTGGTTAATCACTGAATGTGCAATGAATATGTGGCTTAATTGATGCTAATGTAGTTATTATAATGAGGCAACAATGCTTCTTAGTGATTCTTAGATAAGCTTGTGATCCATATTCTTTTATTTATTGTTTAAACCTCCAAGATGCATATTTGTGACATGTTTGTCATGTCTAGTAGGGGTCTAGTCAAGTCCTTGTTTAAGTATTTGCATCACTATCATTGTTTCAATTTTATTTTTCATTTTTGGAAGCTTCATGGAGTTCTAGGAAGTTTTCTGAGTCCTGGCAGTCCCATTCATACATCACTAATCATCAACAAATTGGTATCTACTAATTGGAGTTTTCGGAAGCTATCTGAGTCACTTGCAAAGAACTACCTCAAAAATTCCCCAGTCTGACACATTCCTTGTTATTGGAGTGACTGGAGGGTCCTAGTCACATGCATGCCCATATCAAGGGAGCAACTAAGGATTTAATGCAACAAAAGGTCAGTTTGTCTTAAGGGCTAGTGACTTGGATGGCTTGGATGGCTCCTGGGGGTTCTGTTGCATGCGTACAAGGTTAGATTGTCTTTGTTCTATCAATTCCACTTCCTTAACTGTTACATAGGGATTTGAAACATATCATAGTAAATATTAGTCACATGCTTACCCCGATTGGCCAATTAAATGGGTAGATGTGGGAGGAGGATCTTAAAGAGTGGTATCAGAGCAATTTTTGTTGTCTTTGGTTAGTGTCTGGTTTCCGTTCTCTTTGTGTGATATTTGATACCACAGAATGGTGTCAGAGCATGGTTCACCCCTTGGACTGGATGGGCAGTGTGTTAGTCATGCATTCATGTCAGATGCATATATGTGTTCCTTATTCTTGTGGTCTATGTGCTTGTTGCATATGCATGGTGTTGGTCATGGTTGCAATGATCTCACCATGTGGAAGTTGATGGTGCTTTTGTTGTATTTGGTCATCATGAGTGTATCTCAGTTATGAATTAGTTTTTCATGTCAATGCATATATATCAGTATGCATACATTCATGTGGGTGTAGTTGTCATGCATGAGGTCATAGCATGTGGTTGGTATGGTAATGCATTGATGACTATATAGTGATTGAAACAACGAATAAATTTTGATATGATTATGTTTATTTATGTTGTGCTAATTTGGTTAGTCTTGCAGACGAGATATGCTTCCCTAAACTACACAGATGTACGGTGGTTTATTTGTATTTTTGTTTAGCTGACATGATATACCTTGCAAGAAGAGAAACAACAAAGGTGACTAGCAAGATGGTAGACCACAGTTCTAGAGGCTCTCCTTATGGATCAAATGAGTAGTGTGGTGTTGGGTATTCTTTTTACTTAGCATACATGTTGAAAAGTTTGAAGGCATATATAAGTAGTTGTAAAGGAGATAATGACCGAATCATGTATCCACATGAGAAACTAGTAGAGGTTAATGTAGTAATCCTTTATAGTTTGTCATAATTGCAGAGAGAGGGACCACTTCAGATCAGTCATGGACAAGAGGACATAACTAATGGGGCATATAGCAATAGGTCTCCAGGAGGGTACAGTTCAAATAGAGATGACAAGATCATATATGGTGGGTTCTTGGATACTCTAGATAAGAGAGGTGATGGACACAGGTACTATTCTAGTTCTAGTTTTCACATGTATCATGGTCATCATCATTATCATCCTTATAAGAGGAGTGATAGGGGATATTTTTGGATGAGTTAAAGAAATAAAATCTGCCTACATTCGATGGGGAAGTGAAGAAAACACAAGATGTAGAAGCATGCTTGCTTGGAATTAATAAGTTCTTCAAATTTCATGATTATTTAGAGAACATGAAGGAAAAAATAGCTACATTTAGTATTAAAGGCACCACAACAAAAAAGGTTGTATGTGAGTGTGATGCCTATGATGGACCTTTAAGGTGTGTCACCGATGTCGCATATGGTGACGGTCCTTAGAAAAACATAATTGTAAGTGTGTATAGTGATGGTATTTTAAGGTTTGTCACCAAAGCCATTTTTAATGAAAGTTTTGGTGAGGGTCGTTAAATGCCCATCACTAATTCTCCCTTTGGTGACACTTCTTGTGACGATCTTTTATTGACCCCCACCAATTCTCTTTTTTATTACTTTTGGTGATAGTAAAAAAATGTTCATCTCCATTGATCATTCCAATGAGTTTTTGATGACGTTATGTGCATGTTACTATAATTTGTTTCAAAATATAACAATTTAAGCCCATTTTTTTTTAGTCTTTTTTATTATGTTTCCAAGGCCATAGTTGTTAGAGTTAGTTGGTTTCTTAAGAAGTAATTAGTGTGTATCCTTTTCCTCAAGTAGTTATAATATAGTTTTCCTATGAGTCAACACCTGGTTCATCTCTATTAGGTTTATTATTTATCAAATTTCATTTAGATAAAGTTCCACTAGTGTGTGTAGTAACTATATTATCTAATATATAATTAAGCTCTACTAATTCTATTGATGAGAGAGACCTAATGGTCCTCCATGATACTAGCACACTCTAACATTCCTTGGCACCTCACATGTCTTGAAACATATTTGTGCCTGTAACTTCTTTCCATGACTAGGATTCCTAAGCACATGTGGGCATGCTCTAGCATAGCATAAAACTCTCCTAGAATGTGTTGGCATGCCCTGTAGTCCCTAGCATGCTCTGGAACACCTTGGCATGCATTGACATACATTAGCACTTTGCATGTATTGTAACCTATTATTAGTGTGCCTAGCATGCCCCTTTTGAAAAGGATAAAGTCTTGACGTATTAATCCTCTTATGTGTTCATTTCCTTTCATTTTAGATTTTTTCTTCCTTTTGTTTCCTTAACACTCATTGACACATATTTGTATACATAACACCCTGCACATCCTAGCATGCCTTAGCACCTAACAAGTTGTAGCATGCCTTGGAACCATTGGGCACATGTTAGAACATCATTGAACTACCTAGCACACTTTGGAACTTCTTGACATGCCCTTATATTCACTAGCTTTCCTTACAATGCTTAACATACCTTGTCACTCGCTCCTTAGCATCACTGTTAGCACTCATTGATAGTCCCTAACATACACTCATATTCTTTCACTTCCATGCATTTTTACCTAATTCTCACTTGTGTTGTACAAAGACCCCCTAACACTCCTCAACATGCATTGACACTCTCTAGAACACCTTAGCACTCTTCAACATGCCCTGCCACCTCATAACATGCATAACTCTCTATCACACACATTGGCTCTTGGCACGTGTTAGAACTTAGAAATTATTAGCATGTCCGACATGCGTTGAGATGACTTGGTATGCTTTGGAATGGTTTAATATTAAATTTATTTGAAATCAATTATTGGAAAGTATATGAGAAGCAACAGAGGAAGATTTGGCACTTAGAATGCCCTTCGAACTTGGAACCTATTAGCACCTAGTGTTGGTGTGTCTACCATGCCCCTCATGGAAAAGGTAAATTGATAACTTATTCACCCTCTTATGTGTTCGCTTCCTTGTAGTTTAACTTGTTTCTCCCTTTTGTTGCCTTGGCAGTCCCTTGCACGCATCGTCACACCCTTGCACATCTTAGCATATTTGACATGCCTTCACACTATCTGGCACATGTTAGCATTCCCAAGCATGTCTTGGAACTCATGCCCTCATAGACAGGCTTAAATTTTTCCATGAATTGGGAACCTTACATTCCCTGGAACACCATGGAACTCCCTATTTTTTATGCCTTGATAGATTTCCTTACATTTTTTGCAACTTTGGAACCCAACCAAGTCATTAGAAAATAATGTTGTGCCCAACCAAAGTCTCCATTTCTCTGAAAGTTATTTTTCCATGCCTTATCACAACCATAGGATTCCCTCCTGTAAGTCCTATTCTAAGCTTCTCCCATAATAGTTCATCCTTGAGACACCTAGAATTCACTGACAGTCCTTGGAACATATTCTTATTCATTCATTTTCAATCATTTTGACCTAGTTCTCCCTTGTGTTCCCATGGCACTCCCAAACACTCCTTGACATACATTGAAATTGTTTGCCATGTGATAGCACACATTTTCATTCCTTGTCATTCCATAAAACTCCTTAGCTATCATGCCCTCACAACTACCCATACTTTTTTTGAAACTTGTGAACCCAACCAATTCGTGCCTCGACTACAATAGCTTAACGAAGTTACAGTTACTACAACTAGACTATGCTTTGTTCACTTAAGAAATACCTATAACTCATCTTAGGCTACTCATTTCCAATCTCAACTCATCCTAGTTAACAAGTTACCAAGTCAAAGCTCACGTTTAATCATGGCCATAAAACAACTAAGAAACATAGTTTACATCTTGACATGCCATTCCACCTAGCACATCTAACAATCCTTTAGCACTATGTGGCATGTGTTAGCATCCTATGCCTTTCTTGGCATGATTTTCTCTCCCCAACACGCCCTCGCACTCCTTGACATGCACTGACACTCTAGCATACCTTGACATTTCCTAACATATAACCTTGTCACCCACTTCTTAGAACGCTTGGAATTAGCTTACAGTCCCTATCACAAACTCTTATTTGTTCATTTCCATGCATTTTGAACTAGTTCTCCCTGCAGTTTTTGTGGCACTCCATAGCATGCATTGGGACACCCTGGCACCTAGCACATCTTGGCATGTTGACATGGCACTCTAGCATTCCTTCGCACTACCTAACATACCTTATCACTCCCTCCTTAGCACACCTATAACTCACTCGCAGTCTGTGTCTCACACTCTTATTCATTCATTTCCATGCATTTGAAACTACTTCTCCCATTACTTTCCTTGGCACTCTATAAAACTCCTTGTCATGCATTAGCACACCCAAGCACCTGGCACATCTTGGCATGTTTCCCTGGCCTCTAGCATGCCTTAGCACTACCTAGCATGCCTTTTCACACCCTCCTTAGCACACCTGGAACTCACTGGCACTTCCTGTCACAAACTCTTATTTGTCCATTTTCATGTATTATTTTACCTAGTCCTCCCTTATGTTTTCGTGACACTTCCTAACAGTTCCTAGAAAATGTTGGCACACCCTGGCACCTAGGGCATCTTTGTTGTATGCCACCCTGACATGCCAAGATGACTTAGTGCTGCCTAGCACACCATATCACTCTCTCCTTAGCACACTTGGAACTCATTGACAGTCCTTGTCACATACTCTTATTCATTCATTTCTATGCATTTTTGCCAAGTTCTCCCTTGTGTTTCCCTAACACTCCCTAACACTCCTTACATTATATTGGCACACCTTAGTGCTTGGCACATCTTGGTATTCTTCCCTAGCACTCTAGCATGCCTTGGTATTACATAAAATAGCTTGTCTCTCCCTCCTTAACACACTTAGAACTCGTTGACATTTCATTTCCGTGCATTTGAAACTAGTGATCCCTTGTGTTTCCCTTGCACTTGGCCCTAACACTCCCTAGCATGTGTTCGCGCCACACCTTCGCATGTGACAAATATTGGCATGCCTTAGTGGTTGGCCTGTTTTGGCATGCCTAAAATGCCTTCAAAACTTCTAACATGTGTTAGTAATTCTTGGCATTCCCTGATACACCTTGACACTCCCTAGTTGTCATGCCTTCATAGATAGCCTTACTTTTTTTGCAACTTGGGAACCCAACCAAGTCATTGGAAAACCAGTGTTGTGCCCAACCCAAAGTCTCCCTTTGTCTGAAATTTCTTTGACCAACCCCTTATTATAACCATAGGCTTCCCTCCTACAATTCCTATTCCAACCTTCTCCTAAAGCACTTTCCCCTTGAGACCTATAATTCATTGAAACTCTTTGGCACACACTCTTATTTGTTTATTTCCATGCATTTTGAGCTAGTTATCCCTTGTGATGCCCTGGAACTATCTAACACTCCTCAAAATGCATTGAAAATGTCTAACGTGTGTTAGTAGACCTTTTCATTCCTTGGCATGCCCTAATAGTCCTTAGCTATCATGCCCTCACAACTACCCTTACTTTCTTGGGACTTGAGAACCCAACTAAGTCTTGCATTGACTACAACAGTTTGACCAAGTTACGGTTACTTCAACTAGACTATGTCTTGTCCACATAATAGTTGAATATAAATAATTTGTGGTTACTCATGTACAATTTAAACTGATTCCACTAAACAAGTTACAAGTTACCAAGTTAAGGCTCATGTCCAACCGTGGCCATAAACAACTGAACATCATAGTTTACATATTCACATGCCATAGCACTTGGCATGTCTAACAATTCCTTGGCTCTATGTGGCATGATTTAACACTCCCTGCATTCCTTAGCATGTTTTGATACTCCTTAGCAGGCCCTACCACTCTATGACATGTCTTGGCACTGCCTAAAATATAACCATGTCACTCCCTCCTTAACACACCTGAAACTCATAAACACTCCCTATCACACACTCTTATTCGACCTTCATTTCCATGATTTTTGAACTAGTTCTCTCTTGTGTTTCCATGGCACTCCTTAACACTCACTGGCACACATTAACACACCCTGATACTTGGAACATCTTGACATGTTACCCTAGCACTCTAAGATTCCTTGGCAATACCTAGCATACCTTGTCACTGCCTCCTTAACACACCTAAAACTCACTATCACTCCCTGTCACACACTCTTATTCATTGATTTCCATGCATTTCAAGCTAGTGTACCCTTGTGTTTCTATGGCACTCCCTAGCATGAATTGGGACACCCTAACACCTAGCACATCTTGACATGTTGCCCTGGACTCTAGCATGCCTTAGCACTACCTAGAATATATTGTCGTTTTGTCCTTAGCACACCTAGAACTCACTCACACTTCTTGTGACAAAACCATATTCATTCATTTCATGCATTATTTTGACCTAGTGCTCCCTTGTGTTTCCCTGACAGTCTGTCACACTTCCTAGCACACGTTGGTAGACCATAGCACCTGGAACATCTTGGTTGCATGCTACCATGTCAGTCTACCATGCCTTAGCACTTCCTAGCATACCATGTCACTCCCTCCTTAACATGCCTATAACTCATTGACACTCTTTGTCACACACTCTTATGAATTCATTTCCATGCATTTAGACCTAGTTCTACTTTGTGTTTCCCTAGCACTCACTAACACTCTTTAGCACACATTGGCAGACCTTCGCACTTGGTGCATCTTGGCATGCTTCCCTATAACTCTAACATGGCTTGGTATTGCCCATCATACCTTATCACTCCCTCATTAGCACACTTGGAACTCACTAACACTCCCTATCACACACTCTTATTCATTCATTTCCTTGTAATTGAAAATAGTGCTCGCTTGTGTTTCCTGGCACTCCCTAACACTCCGTAGAATGTATTGGAACCACACCCTGGAACATGGCACCTATTTCTATGCCTTAGCACTTAGCATGCCTTGGCATGACTAACATGTCGTGGAACTATCTAGCATTTGTTAGCACTTCTTGGTATTCCCTCACACACGTTGGCACTCCCTAGTTGTTATTCCCTTATAGATAGCCTTACCTTTTTTGCAACTTGGGAAACAAACCAAGTCATTGAAAACATAATGTTGTACCTAGAAAAAAGTCTCCATTTATCTAAAACTATTTTGTCTAGCCCCTTATCACAATTATAGGCTTTCCTCCTACAAGTTCTATCCTAAAAATTCTCCTAACACACTTCGTCCTTGGGTTGGACTTCACTTACACTCCCTGGAACACTCTTTATCATTCATTTCCAAGCATTTTGACCTAGGTCTCCCTTTTGATTCCCTAACACTCCTTAACACTCCTCAAAATTCATTCACATTGTCTGGCATGTGTTAGCATGACCTTTAATTCCTTAGCATGCTCTGACACTCCCTAGCTATCATGCCCTCACAACTTCCCTTACTTTTGTAACAAGGGAACCCAACCAAATCCTACCTCAACTACAACAGATTTAGGAAGTTATAGTAACTAAAGCTAGACTATACCTTTTTCACCTAAAAACTTCCTATAACTCATCTTAGGCTACTCATATTGAACCTCAACACATAAAACTTAACAAGTTACGAAGTCAAGGCTCACGTCGAACCGTGGCCATAAAACAACTAATAAAATAGTTTACATCTTGACATGTGATAGCACCTGGCATGTCTAACAATCCCTTGGGACTATTTGGTGTGCGTTAGCATCCCATGAATTCCTTGGCATGGTTTGGAACTCCTAGCATGCCCTAACACTCCCTACCATACCTTGTCACTCTACCATTCCTTGGCACTACCTGGAATATAACATTGTAACTCCCTTCTTAGGGTACTTGTAACTCACTAACACTCCCTATCACACACTCTTATATGTTCATTTCCATGCATTTTGAACTAGTTCTCCGTTATGTCTCTCTGCCACTCCCTAACACTCCTTGGCACACATTATCACACTCTAGCACCTGGGACATCTTGGCATGTCACCCTGGCACTTTAGAATTCCTTGGCACTACCTAGCATACCTTGTCACACCCTCCTTAGCACACCTAAAACTTGTTGATGCTTCCTGTCAGACACTCTTATTCATTCATTTACATTCATTTCAAACCAACACTCCCTTGTGTTTCCCTAGCACTTCGTAACACTCCCTAGCATGCATTGGCACAACCTAGCACTTGGAACATCTTGGTATGTTGCCTCGACCTCGAGCATGCCTTAGCATTGCCTAACATACCTTGTCACTCCTTCCTTAGCAAACTTGTAACTCATTGACACTTCTTGTCGCAAACTCTTATTTTTCATTGCATGCATTAATTTGACCTAATTATCCCTTACGTTTCCTTGCTGCTCCCTAACACTTCCTAGCACTTTTTGGCACACCTCGACACCGGCACATCTTGGTCACATGTTGCCTATGAACTTTAACATTACCTAGCATTGCCTAACATACCATGTCACTCCCTCCTTAGCACACCTAGAACTCACTGACACTCACTGTCACACACTCGTATTGCTATAAATCTGATCCAAAAATATAAGATAATACAAATATACCCAAAAATAACTAGATTTGAATATAGAAATGCTTCACTTTATTAATCAAAACCTTAAGGTAGGGCAACACCATACATTCACTCCTTAAGGAAGGAGAATGCTCCACAAGCGATATGGTTGTTCATACAATAATCCTTGACATCTCATAATGGGGAGTCTCTAACCTCTATATAGGCCTCATACATACAATACCATGGGTCATTACCATGCTTCCCTCAATACCATCTATCTAATACAATGGGCTCATTACATTATTGCTAACTACTTTTGGTCCCTTACATGATACAGGTTAGCCACCTTATTTATTACTATGGCCCATCCCATTATTACATTATTCCCTTGGGTACCTCCTTATGTACACCATATTATCCCCCCTAGGTATACTAAATTCCACCCCCCTTAACATGTTTCATCCCCGAAACATAGGAAGAACACAAATAATAATATCTACTCAAAAGAGTAGTCCACTGGTACCATACATGTGCATCTAGCCATCCTAGAGAAAGGTGAGCTCTCGATCTTGTTGGTGCCTCACTCGCTTGAGATGGAGGTAGACCCTGGTGGCTCTTCTGTGTTGATGCATAGTAGGTGGATCTTTGCCCCTCTCTATCTGTCATGCAGGGGTTGTTGCCCCTATGGTTAATACTTTGCCATCTTGCTGGTTTTTTTCTTGCGGGGTGATGTGGGTGGTGATATGCCGAAGTGTTAACCAACAATGTATCTTTCTTCCATTCACCCCCTAATGGAGCCTAATTGGTGTCTGGTACATGTTGTGGTGACTGTTATTGTTTCTTATCTTCCAATATTACTTCAACCACTGAGTCCTCATCTGATGTAACATTTTATGCTTCAGCCTCCTTGGACTCTACCTATTTTTCTGGTACTAGGTTTGATTTTTGTATTTGGTTGTCGACCATCAATGGCTCACCATCTGATATGTCGGTCCCTGGAACATCTTCTACTTTAGCCTCCTTGGACTCTACCTTTTTATTGATGGAAATATCCTGTAATGTAATTTTCTTCTTTTTACACTAGAGCTTCAGGAATTTCTTCTACAAATTAATATTTATAGTACCCACCGATTCCATCCAAGGGTATCCCAAAACAACATCCTCATTAGCCATATCTAAAGCATAAAAATTAGAATTCAATACATGCCTATCCATAGAAATCTTGAAAACTTTATAAACTTGAACATCCTCATTATCAATCTGTGCAGTTTCAATGTGTTTTGTTGGAACTTCCAATATTTTTTCCAAATGAGAACTTATAAGATTTTTCTTGCAACTAGGATTTACAGACACAACGATCTTCTCCTTCTGAATCAATCCATGAACCTACAATAAGGATATACTAGCAGAAAATAACCTTTTAGGTCTCTTGGTTTCCTTCTTGCCTGAAAAAATAAAATCTTTGCTAGGTTTTGTGGTTTTTTCCTTTCTAGGATGAGACGATTCATCCAAAAGAAGTTCTTCTATTACATCAATGCTACATAACTTCAGAAACTCACTCTCAAGTGATTGCCACAACATTGTGGCGTCATTTCTGAAATAAGGCCCTCTTATGTCTTTCCAACACCTTGGATGGTCCAACTTATGATATGCTATAAAATTTTCAACAGAAGTCCAATCAGATTGTCCTTTAAAAAAAGTATTGTTATAAGCCATGAAGAGGGTTTGTAAAACAAACTCTTACTTCGCGAAAATTTGAAATGGCCAAAATTCCATCAATATTGCTCAAAATCCCTATTATGACCTGTTTTCGGAAATGGAACAACCATTCTGCATCTTCCTATGTGGTAGAAATCCCAATCTAGGCATTGTAATTTCAGATCTACGTTGCAACTGTCCCACCTTCACAAAAATTTTCTAAAAGAAGAGATGATTTTAGATCATTGATATCTCCCTCATCCGGACTCCAATTCGACTATTTTTATTTTAACTTGGGTATTTTTTCATAAACAATCCAAATCTGCAATTAGATTTTGCAGATTTTGCAGTAGAACATACAAATCTGTTCAACAAATTCGCCACCTTGAAAAATGTCTGCAACCCAACTGATTTTTAAATCAACAATATCTCACTCATCCGGACTCCGATTCGGCTGATTTGTTTTTTAAAATTGGGTACTTTTTCACCAATAACTTAGATATGGAATTAGATTCTACAAATTTTGCACTAGAATGTATAAATTTGATCCGCAAACTCACTGCGCAAAAAAATTCCTTCAAAAAAAAAAATTTCTCTACTTTGCCCAAGAAAGTGCTATGGTACCACTTGTTTTAAATCTGATCCAAAAATATAAGGTAATACAAATATACCTAAAAATAACGAGATCTAGATATAGAAATGCTTCACTTTATTAATCAAACCCTTAGGGTAGGGCAACACCATACATTCACTCCTTAAGGAAGGAGAACACTCCACAAGCCATATGCTTGTTCATACAATAATCCTTGACATCTCTCAATGGGGAGTCTCTAGCCTCTATATAGGCCTCTTACATACAATACCATGGGTCATTTCCATGGTTCCCTCAATACAATCTATCTAATACCATGGGATCATTACATTATTGCTAACTACTTGTGGTACCTTACATGATACAGGTTAACCACCTTATTTATTACTATGCCCCATCCCATTATTACATTATTCCCTTGGGTACCTCCCTCTATACCCCATATATCCACCTTAGGTATACTACCCCCCTAGGTATACTACAGTTATTCATTCATTTCCTTGTGTTTTGACCTCGTGATCCCTTGTGTTTCCCCGGCACTCCCTAACACTTCCTAACACATGTTGGCACACCCTGGAACCTAGCACATCTTGGACACATGCTGCCCTGGAATTCTAGCATGACTTAGTGCTGCCTAGCATACTATGTCACTCCCTCCTTAGCACACTTGGAACTCACTGAAACTCCTTGTCACACACTCTTATTGATTCATTTCCATGCATATATATTGCTCCCTTTCATTTCTGTGGTACTCCCTAACAGTTCTTACCACCCATTGGCACACCTTATAACTTTACACATCTTGGTATGCTTCCCTAGCATTCTAGAATGCCTTAGCATTGCCTGGCATACCTTCTCACTCCCTCCTTAGCACACCTATAACTCACTGACACTTCATTTCCATGCATTGGAAACTAGTGATCTCTTGTGTTTCCCTAACACTTCACCCTCACACTCCCTAGTGTGGCTAAGTCATGAGAAGGTTTTGAAATTTTTTATTTTTTGGATTAACTTTGTAAATTTCAAGAAAAAATAAAATGCTACCAAAATTTCCAGTAGCACCCGTTTTTCTCGTTTAGACAGTCTCCTCTATTTTTCAGAAAATCCTTCTGTTTTTTATGCCATTTCTTATTTTTTTAATTTTCCGATGGTGCCAGAATTTTTGGTAGCATTTCCTGTTTTTAAAAATAAATCTGAAAACATAACCGTTTCTAATTTCCCACGTGTCATGTCAGTGGAATATCAAATCCAAATCATGGGATTTCATGATTGGATAGGTCATGGACTCCAAACCAAGTCAAATGGTAGTCATTAGTTGTTTTGGTTGATCATGTTTGCTAGGTGTCAGCCATAGCCTTATCCAACCATTTTCTACCCCAACCATCTTAAATAACTTAGGTTTCCCATTGCCGATAGTGTGCCTGAAGTGTCAGTTTCAGCCAGATATCTACATTTCGACAGATTTTCTTTCCGTTCCATGTAATATGCTACCAGAATTTCCGGTAGCATCTGAATTAAATGCAATAAAGTTGTCAAATTTGCAAGGTTCCCGCACAGCCACCTATAGAAGATTAGCTAGACTCTCCAAAGCAACTTTTCTTCATCATGAGGTTGCGGAAGGTTGTATTTAATGAAGCCATATGGTCATTCAATAGTCAATACCATAAAGAAAAAAATCCGTAGCAAAAGGGGCAGCCAGTTAGTTTTTCCAGCAGAAAAATGCCAAATTTCCTCTTCTTCTCATCTACACCTATACTTTCTGTTCCAATTCAATGGAAGATGATCTTAATATCTAAAATAGACCTATGTAACAAGGAAATAGTGGAACCACCAATTTAGGAGAGTTGGAGTTGGTGCCTCTCTCTCTATATATATCTTTTGTAAATATCATTTCATGGTTGGATTTTGGTTCACCTAAAGACTCAGCTTAATAAAATAACTTTTTCTACACTTCATGTTGGAGAATTTTGTGATTCAAGTCATATCTAATGTGTCGTTTGTCTATCTCCTATTTTCAACTTTCTGAATTATAAATTTGTAGTAGCTAGAATAGTATGAGTGAGAATCATTAAGAGGATCTAATGATGACTTACCTACTGTCCAGTTTTCTGTAAATTATAATAAGTGGTCAAGTAGAACTTGGTAGTGAAGGTTTCACAAAGGATTTGTTAGATAATTTATACCTGTTTTTACTTCCTAATTGTTGTTTTCCTTGTCAAGCCTCTTTTAATCTTTTAAATGATAAATTACAGTAGCTAGTATAGTGTGAGAGAGAATCCTTAAGAGGATCTAATGATGAATTATCTACTATCGAGTTTGATGTAAATCATAATATCATTTTAAGTAGAAATTGTTAGTGAAGGTTTCACAAAGGATTTGTGAAATGTTTTATACTTTTCCTGCTTTCTATCTTTTATTCTCCTTATCAAAAAATAGAGTTTGCTATAAGGCTTTATGTAGTTGAAGTGGCTGCCTTAAGATACTCAGTTTCTTACGATAAGTATTAGCTACATGTTCTCCTTCCTCTGCTCCCCTATACTACTCACCTAACCATACAATTTATGCTTGCCATAGGTTGCCAAATGCACAAAAGTTAAAGAGGAACACAATCATTTCAAAACAACTTTAGAAGCCATGCCACCACTCAAAAAACCCTTGTAAATTTTGAAATGAAATCATGATGTGTAAGGCTTACTCCTTTTGCAGTCTAGTAGTAACTCCTTGCGCTAACACCTAGAATGCATTCACACCACACCTGGCACCTGGCACACCTTGGCATGCCTATCATGATTTGGAACTACCTAGGATGTGTTAGTACTTCGTGACATCCTCATCACACCTTGGTACTCCCTAGCTAGCACGCCCTCGTAGACAGCCTTAATTTTTTTGTGACTTGCAAACCCAACCATGTCATTGGAAAAACAATGTTGTGCCCAACCCAAAGTATCCCTTTGTATAAAACTTCTTTGTCCAACCCCTTATTATAACCATAGCCTTGCCTCCTATATGTCTTGTTATGACTTTCTCCTAACACATTTTATCCATGAGACACCTAGAAGTCATTGACACTCCTTCGCACATGCTCTTATTTGTTCATTTCCATGCATTTTGACCTACTTCTCCCTTGTTATGTTCTAGCACTCCATAACACTCCTCAACATGCATTGACATTGTCTGGTCTTCATAACTTTTAACATTGTTTGGTCTTCATAACTTTTTAACATTGTTTGGTCTTCATAATTTTTATTGTATCAATATGTATTTCATGTAAAAACAAAAGAAAAATTATTATTATTATATAGCATGTTCTTCATGGTTTTTTTAGTTAAATGAAAATGTAAAAGGGCATGTCCTTCGTGACGCTTGTAAAATAAAAATATTTGACTTTTTGTCATTTGTATCACCAATATGCCAAGTTGGTGCTCCTTCCCCTCAAATCATCTCATTTATATGTGGCATCCATTCACTTGTGGAGGACTATATATATATGATAATCACACACATCTGATTTGAAATAGAAGACAAGGCTACTCGCTCAAGATAAGATTACTCTCCCTTGGATATTGGAAATAGAAGACAAGGTTAGTCACCCTTGGATGTTGTAAATAGAAGACACATTTAGTTAGCCTTGGAGGTTGGAAATAGAAGACAAAGCTAATCAAGAAAAAATGGAGGGATAAACAATAGTAAAGATCTTACACATAAACGTGCAAAGTCCAAAGAAAAGTACAAAGTTTGAAGCTGGAGAAATATAGTGAATTTTAAACAAATATCTCTATGAAATACCCAAGGAATGAAATAGTGTGAGGTATATATTTGACATCTATAGTAGCACGAAGTATATTTCATAGGCATGAAAAAATAATGAAAAATATTTCTAAAGCATATAAACTTATTTGTGGATAGTTTAGGGCATCTTGTCTTGGAGGGCTTAGAGGATAAAATTGAAGCATGGAGAATGACTATCAAGTGGTCATTTTTTCTATGATTTGGATTTCTCTTGTTAACGAAGATTCTATAAGGTAAGGGTTGATTGGTTTTCCCCTTGTGGGTTTTTCCCTTGCCTCTAGCCTAACTTTTCATGTCTCTTATGTTTTTGTGTATTGTATTTGTATAATTTTTTAATGTCCTAATTAATGAAGTAATGTCTAAATGAAAAATATATATAAACAATTATCATGTTCAAAAATTCTATTATGCATTCATATTTCAACATGCTATCAGAGCTAGGAACAAGGTCCAATTTGTTCTTTGAAATCTAGTCAATATTATGAAGGACGTATTCACCAGAAGTTGAGTTTGTAAGAAGACATTTCTATGGATGGTAGTAGAGTTCCTATTGAAGAAAAAGAAATATAATAGGTCTAACATTATGTCTATTCTTCTAGGGCCAAAATATATCTGTTATACAAGAAGGATCAAGGGTCTTGGTTTGTTAGTATAGGGCCAGAATAGGTTGAGATTAGGAAAATCTCAATTTTGAGCATAATTATGAATTTAAGCCAATATGAGCAGGTTCTTATAAGCCAAATTATTGTAATAGCCTCACTACATTTCCCGCATAATTTAAACAATGTAAACTAGCTTCATTAGGGACACAACACCAAGGGTTAAGGGGGACAAAATGTTTGGGATAGATTGCAAGGAAAGGGGTAAGAGATGATGTGGCATTCAGATGATTACCCTGCAACAATTGGTAGGCAGACCCAAGAACCAACCAAGGATGAAAAATAAACTCTAGGATTGAGGGACAGAGGAGCATTTTTTATTGGTATAGAATATTTGGATGAAAATGATTTCTAACCACCAGAAGGTAGAATTCAAACAACACAAAGACCCTGATGAGAGATATGAGACCAGGTATATATGTTGTGGGGAGATTATTCAAGAGAGAGAGGAAGAGAGTGAAACAATTTAAAGTAGAGCAACTACAAGAGGAAAAGGGAAATAGGGAGACTTATGCAAAAATAAAGAATATTGAATAATGGTATAAATTTATATAGTGCATAGATTCCAATGTGAAAGAGTGGTTTGATTCACCTGGAAGCATCTTTAGAGTTTGTGATCCCACTGATAGAATTATTTTGGTCATTTGGGAAAGCTCCTCCTGCCCTAGAACTTGGCTCGGGGGTGACTAAGCTACAAGAAAAAAAAAATTTATGTGCAGGCCAGCCTACGGTTGGAAAAAGAAGCTTAGTTCTCGACTTAGTTATAGTGTACATTCCTGATAAATATTTATCCCCTTCCTATATTTTGACTCATGCCATGAATTTATGGGAATCATTGATTAGTTTCCTAATTGAGACTTGGTTTTGATGTTGAATTTAGACTCTCTTCAAAATCTGACATGTTTCACTTGTATAATTGTGCTTCCAAATATGTAAACTCAACAAAAAAACACACTTTAAAATACATGAATGTCTCCCAACATATGAAAAATAAAATGCTTACCCTGGTATTTCTAGGTTGGAAATTTGATTTAACTTTGCGTCTTTAGGTTGGATTAAAAATCTGAAATCATTTTCAAATTTTCATGTTTTCCCCAATGTAGTTTGCACAACAATGTGATGGCCTACTCTAGTTTATTCACAACACCCAACGAGGTTCGATCTTGGGTCTTCTCGGGTGTTATGAAACCAGCTCACAAAAATATAGAAAAGAGAGATCCACGCCTTAGAATTCAGCCTCTTCGAGGGGGCAACCTCCTTTACATTCCATAAATGAACAATTCTTCGATGATACAAATGAAAAGACCTCCTTTCTATATATAAGAGTCTAAGGGCTCATAACATAACCAGAGCCGACATAACAATAATAATGTAAGGGCACAATAATAACAATAGTGGGCTTCTATGGGGCACAATATTAACAATATGGGCACTACATGGGTACATTCATATAATAAGGGGGTTGTACTAATAACAATAAGGGGTTACACTAGTAGTATAGGGGCCTAACATGCCCCTCTCCTTCAAAAAGCGTTGTCCTCAACACTTGAGTAGTTCTTGATGCTTCTGTATAAAATTCTTGTCCTCCCATGTGGAATCTTCAACGGGTAAGTTCTTCCACTTGATGAGATACTCTGAAATTGATCGATTTCGTAGCTGCCAGGTTCTTGTTTCTATGACTGCTCCAGGTTCCAATATGATTTTTTCTTCCTCTTCAATTTCTGGCAATATTGTTTGAATTAGGATCTTTTGCGACTTTTGAATAAGTGGCCATACTTCTTCATCCCTCTTCCATTCATCCCTTGCTTCGTTTATCCAAGCTGGTCGAATAATAGAAATAGCACAAAACAATGCTTCCACATTCTCATCCTTGAAGAGTTATCCCCTTCGGTAAGGTCGCCATTTTTTAAGTACATGTAGTATTGCCAACATTTCCTTCTCATAAATAGTTTGCTTGATATGTAGCAGTAAAAATACCCAATCAAAACATTTTTTACTACGATGTAGATCTACCTGTTGTTTCATATGATTTTGCACCAAAGTGGCATTATCCTTTAAAAGTTGGAGAACTTGTTGTTGATGCACGATGTGATCTTTCACCACTTGAACCTTTTTCTTCTTGATATGTCCTTCTATCTTTAGAGTTTGAGGAGTGATAATTTCTTCAATCCTTTACAAGATATGGTCGGATTCATTTCTTGATGCTCGATGTGATCTTTCACTGCTTGAACCTTTTTCTTCTTGATATGTCCTTCTATCTTTAGAGTTTGAGGAGTGGTAATTTCTTCAATCCTTTACAAGATATGGTCGGATTCATTTCTTGATGCTCGATGTGATCTTTCACTTCTTGAACATTTTTCTTCTTGATATGTCCTTCTATCTTGATAGTTTGAGGAGTGGTAATTTCGACAAATGAATTACTGGTTGATTCATTTCTTCTTTCTCGATGTGATCTTTCACTTCTTGCACCTTTTTCTTCTTGATATGTCCTTCTATCTTGAGAGTTTGAGGAGTGGTAATTCTTGCCAATGCTTTACAAGATATGGTCTGATTCTTTTCTTCTTTCTCTGGGATGGGGTCCTGGTGTATATCCTCTTGTTTTGATGGTTCTTGATCCTTTTCTTCCTCCTCTTCATATTCTATGTAAAATAATTTCTTCTCAGCACACTTATGACCTTTAGTGCATTTGCTATCACAATTGTAACAAAGACCTTTTTCTCTTTTTTCTTCCAACTGTTGTTGTGTAACCCTTGTAGGTTGTGGAAGGCTAGGAGAAACAACACTTCCATCTTTATAGTTGTGAGGGGTATGCTTCCTGGTTTCCATAATTTTGCTTTTCACTATGTCACAAAGCCCTTTTACTCTTTCCAAT
>APFE030798091.1:0-13249 GCA_000404065.3 Pinus taeda | reverse complement strand
ATAATATATATATAGTGGTATTCTGGAATATAAATATTCAAATCATTATACCTTATACCAATATGTGGCTGAACGTCTTTTTGAATTAGACCCTAAAAATGTTGGCTATTATGTTCTACTTTCGAATATCTATGCTGCATCTGGGAGATGGAATGATGTAGCGAAGGTAAGGACGATGATGAAAGAACTGGGGCTGAGAAAAACACCAGGATGCAGTTCGATTCTGGTAAATAAGAGATTTCATGCATTCTTTGTTGGAGACAGATCACACCCTCAATCTAAGAATGTTTATGGAACTTTGGAGACCTTGGTTGGGCAGATGAAAGAGGCAGGGTACATACCCAACACTGACTTTGTGCTGCATGATGTGGAAGAGGAGGTGAAGGGACAAATGCTCAGCAGTCACAGTGAGAAGTTAGCCATTGCATTTGGGCTTATCAACACAAGCCCTAGCACTGCTATAAGGATCACCAAAAACCTTCGTATGTGTGGTGACTGCCATAATGCTACCAAATTCATTTCCAAAATTGTAAGACGAGAAATTATTGTGAGGGATGCAAACCGTTTCCATTATTTCATAAATGGATTTTGTTCCTGTAAGGATTATTGGTGACTCTAACAGAGGCAAGCAACAAACATAACTGCACAATATAAACACCTATGTAGATGTTGTGGGCCAGTTTGGGTTGCTTCTATTTTCACTACAATGTAATGTCTAGAAATCTAAGGTGTAACAAGCAACTAAAAAGTTGATGTGTAAGTTGCCTAGACTGATCATTGAATGAAATAATGAAAGCATTGTCTGTCATGAACTCTGGCAGATGTTGTTCTGACCCAACTACTTAGTTTAAACCACAAAAAGTTGAGATTGTTGTTCTGAGATTTTAAAATTGAAGAGAGAAATATTCACGAGGTTTTTTTATTAGAATGTTTTAATAATTATGTTTGTTTTGTGCATGCAGCGACCAAAATAGACTATAATCTTTCATAGGGTTTTAGGCTCAGAACAGAAAATTTACATGAAGAGTATCTCAGCAGTCCTGGTTATTTCATTAATCTTCAAAATAATATATATATATAGTGGTATTCTGGAATATAAATATTCAAATCATTATACCTTACACTGCTTAAATATTGAGTATTTAAACATATACTCAATATTTCCAAAGCTGTAAAACTAGGACATTATAATTGAGTTTACAATTAAGTTGAAATGAAACGGGATTCAACTAACATAAATCCATTTTAATCTCAAATCTATTAAACTCTGAAAAAAAATAAAATACTAAAGGTGCAAACCTCTCAGCACTAAGGTATGTATAAAGTCAACCTTTATTAGGTCGGCCCTTTTTTAGTTGTTATGCAAAAGTAGAGAACACCCCCGAGCATGCTATAGGGCTCCTCGTTTCTCTCAGTGTAAAAATTCTGATCATTGACTTAAACAAGAAAAATACAGATCCCTAATGAGAATTGCAGAACAAGATAGAATAGATAAAGGAGGGGTGGGAAATCTTGAAGCAATCTACTTCAACCACATTAGATGATCTGTCAATCAAGTTGCCAATTGGCTGGCAAACAGGACAGGATCAACTACAATAGGCAATCAAGTTTTGAATATTGAGACCATTAGAAAAGAACTTGGTACATGATCTTAAATATTTGGAATAGGATCGGAGGTAGTGAATCAGTGATCATTCTTCAATAAATGAAGATAGGAGATGAATAGAGATTGTTCATTGCCTCCAACTCATGTGGATCGATCTCCAAGGTATGATGAAACAGGGATTGTAATGAAGGCCGTAGCCCAGATTCCAGAAAGAAGCCCAATGAATATGGAGGGAGGGCAAAGATAATCAACACTCTATACAACATGCACCTGTATGTGGGCAGAAATCATCTTCCATTCTGGTGTGTGTCATAATGTCAGAATATAGTAAAATGGGAAAACCTGGAAGGCCAAGAAAAATGGACAATAGCTCTGTTGACCGTTGTCAATAAGAGAGCATATATCCGTCCCTAATCCTTTTTGATACAAGACAATGGTTCAACAAACTCATGGAACCTGAGGGACTACTAAGGAAGGAGGTATAACTTCTAAATTCTAATCCAATCAGGTTTGCACGCAGAGGAACTTCAAGCAAGCCAGGTAATATGGAGCATAGATTTTATAACCTGGATTAGATTCTGGCAAAAAGTCTATCAAGCATAGGCTCCAGACTGGTTGAGCTAGTTGATATTTAGATGGTATTGACAGGAACTTCTTCAAGTTCTGTGCAAAGTATCTGATTTCAGACATAATGCACAAAGACATCAAAGAAGATAAATTCAACAACGCGGAAGCTCAGTCCCCCCTTCAGTCAAATGACTGCAATACCCATAGCCGGTGGGATAAACAGCCTCCAACGTAAATTCTGGACCTACTCTACTATGTGCCATGGAAATCTTAATTGAACTTTCACTTTATATATAACAGTTTTGTTTAAAATTTTATACTGCTATTAACTATATTAGTTAGAGGCCTATATGTGTGGAAAACATTACAAATTATGCGTCTGTATTGGTGGACCTGCCTTATATATTATTGGTAACAGTGAATAAGAGGCAAGAAAGATCGTAACAAAGAACCCATATTGATGAATTTGGGTATTGAAGATAGTATGGAATAAATAATGGCTACAAAAACTTACTTGGGGTCGGTAAAGCCAATGGTTATTCCCAAACCGCCATTAAGCTTTAACACAACAAGCTTTTCTAAGAGTTCCTGGGTTTCCGATGGATCTGCAATTTTTATAAATAAATCAAGGCATTTTCAATGTACATCCAAATTAAGTGTCTAGCAATGCTAACAGAGATATCCTATCTAGACATTTGAGACGCCAAAATTTAATTGAAAAATATTCAATCTACGCATGGTTTAAGTAACAGATCACGGACCTCAGTCGGGGTCTTGATTTTTTTCCATTCAATGATCTCTTCTTCGCCACTGCATTCATCAATTCCAACAAATATTACTGGTTAGTCGAAGTTGCAGATTAGGGGGTCGAACCCCCGGGTAGACAAACAAAGGCTTCGATTTAAAGGCCCGTGAATTAGATAAACAAGAAAGCGTTCCTCACCCGTGGAGTCCATACAAATCTGCAATAATTCTTTACGAGAAATACAGGCATTGGGAATCTGGCGCAGTGTGAAATCCAGACGCAGGTGGCCAAGCAACGGTCTATCTGCGGGTCTCATCGTATACCAGTGTAATTAATTGGATGGATGAGATTATTTTCATCGTCTAACACTTAAATCAAAGGCTCAGAAATGTACACGTAACCCAAGAGGAAAGTTGATTTCAAAGGGAAACGCCTTACGACGTAATAATCTATTAATTTTATATAAAAGAAATACCAGGTTTATATATATACATGTTTTTTTAAAAATAAATTTGATAAGAAATTATAGTTTACGCATTTATTAAAATAAATTGAAATAATATAGCTTATTTTTTTCTTAAACCAAAACTTTCTTGAAATAATTACATTGTTTTTCCATATATATGCTTCTTCAAAAGAGTATTGGAAGGTGTGCCAAATTCACAAACTGAAAGCCTACGTTCACCGAGCACTAAGCAATTTACAAAATATAATTTGTAAAATTGGCTTAACAAAAAATCAAATTTACAATGGGAATTGAGTGGTCATTTGCTAGGGGCCTATTTAGATCAAATAACAAATTGTCAGGAGGTTAGTTGAACGTATTGTTTGTATAACTTTTAGTTTCACCTATATCTGTCTGCATTTGTAATTCAATTAATTGCCTGTCAAAAGCATCAATTTCGTCATCCTAATGATTAACCCTAGCTTTGAGAGACTGGAGTTCCTCCACAAGAAATATGATTGTGTTCACTTACTTATGGACTTTCCATTGCAAATCCAAATTCTCAAGGTGCAGATCCTTAACTTGTCGTGGATGCTTGCTACCTACGCTATTACCGCCTGTAATCGTTAGATGGTATTTCCTAAATGACATAGCACAATTACCAAGAGGAGGGAACCGATTTCTAGTGAGGGGCCTGAAGTTGATAAGTCCAGGGGTCAAGTAAAGGGTTGCAAAGAAATAATTAAGGCACAACGATTAGGAGAACTCGTAAGGAGTCAATTGGGAATGGCCGAGAAACTCAAGGGGGGCAGGAGGAGAGTCCAATTGCACATGGCACTGATTATATAGAAAACAAAGAGAAGAGTACCCAAGTGGCAAAGTGAACTTCTGGGAAAAGGATTGAAAGATACACAATATGCAAGACTGAAGAGGAGAGCCTAATTGCACAGAGCACTGACTATACAACAAATAGAGAGGACAATTACTTGTGGAAAAGTGAAATTCTACTAAATGGACTAAAATATATACACATGGTACAAGACTGAAGAGGGCTGCAAATGACAAAAAAGAGTTCAACATTAAGTACTGTAAGATACTTGAGAGCAAGAAGTGAGCCAAAGTGACTGCTGAGACTCTCGTGGGAACACATCTTGTAACCAATTGCACCACCACGTCTAGAAGTAGAAGGATTGGTGTCTTTTCAGAACCACTGAATGACCCAGGACACACCTTGTTGAATAGTATTGGGGAGAATAACAAGGTTGAGGAAGACTCTGGCCTCATAATCCAGGAGAGAAAACCATGATGCCCCTATTTTGTTTAAGCTACTCAAGTGACCTCCCACATACTAGAATATGTTTCGCTTTCCACCAGCTAAGCGATTGACTAGACAATTTCCCCGAGAAATTCCCAATTCACAACAAGGGACACTATCAATATCAAAATTATTTTCCCAGCTCAAAGAAATGATCAACCGACACCATAATAGGCTCAACCACCATGGAGGCCATCAATAATTGGACCAGATGCTACTCATAGATGTAAACCCAAGCCCTAAGAGTCCACACATTGCATAAATCTATTCACCATTAAATTTCTTGATTGTCCACCTCCTTGGAGACATCAAAGTTTCAGGTGTAGGATCCAAATATTGTTTATGACATCGTCTAACCAAAGCTCTAGACACATGCGAATTCAATGGGAGATAGACCTCAACATGGTGTGCATGGTCTCCGCCATCCAAATCACCTCTAATACATTTCCATGAGAATGAGTCAGGAACCATATAGTAGGAGCCAATGTTGTTTGGCGGGGTGGGGGGGGTGGTGGGTGGTGTGTGTAAAGGTGGCTACATTATTGTTTATATAATTTCCGTAGGTTGGCAATGGGTCTCTAAAAAATTTAAGTAGACTATAACTGAAGATGATTGAATAATGGGGTGTTTTTCCATCCTAACAAGTTATTGATGTTAGTTTGCCCTGGATTTAAAATACACACATGGTTTGCTTGCTCATTCGTTTCCTTATTTTGAGTTCTTAAGATATAGAAGAAGGGCTTAAGATGAAACTGGTCAAGGGTGCCCAAAATTCTATGGAGGAGAAACTTTAATTGATTGTCCTTAGGAAAAGAGCCTTTGAATAAATATTGGATGGTGATAAGAGAGTCTCCCAATATTAGAATCTTAGTAATATGCATTTCTTAATAAGAGACTATGCATTTCATCCTAGTTGTTGATTCCATCAGGGTTAAGGATAACCCCTTCCCTCATGCCACACCTATAGTTTAATTTTGAATTTTATTAAAAATAAAAAATGAAATTATTTTTGTGATTTGTCAAAATATTTGAAACTCTTAAATTTAAAATATAAATATAAAAAAAACAATAGTTTTTTGAATAATTTGATTAATTATTTTAAAAATCTTTTTTTTTTTTTTAAATAAAAAATTTCATTTCATCACTTTAATTTTTTGTGGAAAATATTAATTAGAAATATTTTTTTCAATGAAATGGATTTATTTAAATTAAGTCTAAATAATATATTTTTTGTGTGAGAAGCTCTCTATAACTTAGTAATGGAGGGAGATATTGTAGTAGCATGTTAAATGAAACATTACATAAATAATAATAATAATAATAAAACATAAATGTTGACTTAGTTAAACAACAATAATAAAATAATCAATCAATCCAATTATATATATATATATATATAATATATAATATATATATATATATATATATATATATATATATATAAATATGCCTATCACATTAAAATAAAATTAATTATAATAATAATAATGATTCATCCATGAATATTTAAAATTAAAAGTAAGTATTTTGATATTTATTAGTTTTTAGTAGGTATTTAATTTATGACTCTTCTAGTTAAAATATGAGTTAAACATATTTACTTTAAAAAAACATGTAACAACAAAAATATAGTAAAGCAATAATACGCACTAAGAATTTAATGACACTTATGAACATGACATTTAAAAAACAAAAATTGTAAAGCAAGAATGACATAACTACCTTTGAAATAAATCTCAACTCTCGATCCTTACTACTACTAAAAATATTTTGTTGTTTTGTGAATATATTGATAATTAAATTAAAATTGTGGAAACCCCATTCCAAAAGCAGTAGTCTATAACGCGACTTTTTGAAAGCCTTTCTGGCTGATTTTTCCGGTCAAAATCCGGCAGCAATTCATTGGAATCCCAAGTTTGATAGCTAGTTTCTGCACAATCAATGGCTCCCAGGGGTTTTCCAGGGCGCTGAATCCAAATATGCAGTGAAAAAACCATTTTAACTGCTAAAAATCAAGATTTAACCTCATTTCTTCCACCGTCACCGGAATCTCCAAAAAATCGCATTATAGACAACTCCATTCCAAAATAGAGGATGTAATTAATAATAAGCACACACAAACACGCATATATTGTCAATTGGGATTATCTCGGGTGTTTGGGAGGAAGGAATAAAGTCCTCCTCACCTAGTTTCAATTCCAAAATTAATATGTAGATATTGACAATATTTATATTTCAATATAACTAATAAACATTTAAAAATTTAATATTCACTATAATTTATTTGCTAAACTATATATAATCAATGCTCTGTATATCATATAAAAAAAATAAATTAAAAATTATAAAAACATCTCAAGGAATTAGCAAGATCATTTAACTTATTTTTTATCAAATGTATAAAAGAATCAAATCTAAAAGACATATATATAATTATATTATATATAATATATATTATAATATATATATATATAAAAAATTAAATAATACAAATTTAGTATTTAAATAGAGAATATTAATTTTTAATTTACTTATCAAATTTATTATAAAATTATATAAAATTTTTTTTTGGGAAATAATCTGATTTCATAATTTTTTTAAAGGGAAACAACTTGATTAGTGATCGGCTTGACATGAAATCTTTGTGAAATGTGTAGTTCAAGGTTCAAATCCCCTAAATAACAATGTGAATCCTGTGTTACCTGGTACAAGCCCTACTCAATTGCTAATTCCTCTAAATACAAATAAAAATAAATTTTAAACAAATCAAAAAATAAATTTACTTTATTTTACTCTTATAAGAATATTTGATATGTATATGGAAAAAAATTAATTTTTACTTACATAAAGAAATTACCTCAAAATTCAAATTTTAATTTTATAAAAATATTTGATATCTAACCATAATCATATGAAGCAAAAGTTTGCATACATAAACTAAATTACTCTGAAGTCAAAGTATAAATATAAAGGGAACAACTTAAGATAAATTATATATCGTTTTGTTGTTGTTTTTAATATAATGTTCCATAACATAATAGCAAAACAAGTATCTGATGTAAAATTATTAAACAATTTGCAAATTATGAAAATTGAATCGACACCAAACAATATGACAGCCAGTTTTTTGATCTGAAAATTTGACAAGATTTGATATGTGTTTTAATAGGTGTTTCAAAATTGGCTTAGGAATGGTAAGAATTAACCATCATAAGATATAAGCGAACTGTTTTACAATTTTAAGATTGAGAGGAAATTTTCAAAGTAGAATGACAAAAACTTTAATGGTAGGTTTTATTTGTTTTTTCTTTACCTTTAATAATTAATATCATTTTGGAAAGAATTTGCCTTTGATATAGGGTTTGATAAGGTCTTTTTTCTTTTTATTTTGGTTGAATCTAATAACATTTTGGAATGAGGAAGTTACTCTTACAGACTTTAAAAAGGCTAGAGTTTTATAATTTTGAGCTTTTAAATGTTATTAAAAATTTGATTAATTTAAAATATATTTTCAGTTTTGTTAAATAAGTAATAATCTATTTTTACAAAATAATTGATATTAAGATATAGGAATAAAAGTTGAACTAAGAAAAATGATGTATACCCATATGTATTTTGAGAATATTAAATCAAATTTGATGAATATGTTTTTAAAGTATAAAGATGAATGCATTTCCCAATAAGTTAAAACGTTGATAATATTAAAAGATATAAGCAAAATTTGCTGGTAAATTAGTTGATAATTCTCGGAAGAATTTCAGAGTAAAGTGAAGCAAAATTAAATAATATTTTTATTTTTTAGCATGAATTAAAATATAAACAAGATTTTCAAAATTTAAATGATTGTGAAAAATTTATAGAATTATAATACATAAAATAATCAAAATTAGAATATTTTAATGTATATCTAAAAGACTTACCATATAAAAGTATGGAAAACTTTGAATTAACATGAATAAAGTAATTATGTAAATAATGAGATTCAATTTTTTATAGGTCAAACTAAAAAAAAAGAAAATATATATATACTTGTATAAAAAAAAGGAATATTTTAATAATCACCATATTTTAATGGAAAAAAAATGTTAATATTTTTTTATAAATAAATTTTTGTTATAAAAATATAACCTGTAAATTTTTTATAAATAATTATTAATCCCATTATTTTTATTTGAGTTTTTTTTTTTTAAATATATTTTTTTAAAACTAACATTTATTACACGAGTGAGTTGCCTCATCTAAAACCTACATCTAGCATCCTCCTTCATTTGTCTAGGACACATTGCCTATTTGGAAAAAGAAAGGAGGGATGAGGCTTTGATGGAAAGCTTTGTACAAATTTGTTGCACTTAGGAGAAGTGTTTTATAGATTCTAGATGTAGTTGAGGAAGAGAAATATGATTTATTCAAAGTGTACTTATTTTTGAAATGATATTTATTTTTAAATGATTTAAGTTGTTGATAATTAACATAAATGCATTTATGAGAAAGGTGTTTAGAGATTCAATCATAATAGTTCTTCTCAAAGTGTTATGGAACCAATGAAATTAACTACGGGAAATTTTAAGGAAGGAAATTTATTTTAAAATAGAGAAATTTTGACGAATTTTAATAGTGTTAATATGTAAATTGTAAAATATTTGGCAACATTTTTGCAAAATTACTCAAATTTATAATGATTTTATATAGTGTCTATAAATGTTTGCCATTTTTTTAGGTAAAAAAATTGGGTGAATTTTTTTTAGAATGAATGGAAATTGACAAATCTTTTATTTAGAAAAAGCATGAGAAATTAGCCCATCTACAAAATTTAGCCCCTAAAATTTTCCTCAACCTTAACTCCCATATATTCAAGATAATATTTTTCTCTATTTCTTTTTCCTTCATTTTTATTTTTACAAATCCTATTTTAGTCTTCTTTTCCATCACCCTCTTGAAGAACACTTTGTATGTCAAGGTTCAACGACTCAATTTGGTTTTTTTCCAAGGAAAAAATTGTAACTATTATTCAAGAAAAACAACAATTATAATCATCAAGTTCACTAACCACTAGTCCAAAAACTACGTTCCAAATGAAAGTAAAACCTACCTAATACCAATATAGATAGAAATTCAATAATCGTATATACGCGTTTCGTCGAAAGCCTAATTGATACATTATACACTATTCTTGAGATTATCCCAAAAACATAACATATTACATATTTTTTTCATAGCACAATTATTTAAAATACATCAAGTGTAGAATTCCATATTATAGCAAATTATCTATCATGTAACTAAACAAGAAGAAATTGATTCACCATTAAATCTAGGCCTTCTTTGGAAATATAGTTAACAATTTGATTCTTCTCTATATAAACATGGTTTAACTTGATCTCCTAGAAGGTTCCAAAGATAGCTTTCAACTACTCTACTATAACATATAAACCAATGTTCTGAACATGTATCTATACACACATCCATTATATAGCTAGCAAAGAATCACCAAGAACATGTAGTGCTATTCTTTCCCTGTCCAAAGCAAAATTTAGCAAATAAAAAAGGGCCATCAATACTCCCAATTTGTTATCACAACTACACATATTGTTTTGAAATAAAAGTGTTTGGAATTAAAAATAAAGGAGGAAAACAAAATGCCAACAATCGTGTTTTTTCCTTGAAAAGCTCCATCAAAATATCCCCATGGAATATTGGTATCCACCTGTAAATCATAAACCCTCCAAGGTATATCTTGCTTGGGAAACTCTTTATAAAAAGGAACTAACCCCATCACTTGAGCTGAAAAAGTTGAAGGAATGGATTTGATTATCTTCAAATAGAGAGGTATTCCTTGCAAGCCATATACCCCATAACACCAAATTGCTTGAAAACATTCCAATTCTTTCCTTGAGAACTAGACCTGAAAACTAGCCTAAATATTACAACCACTCCATAGATGATCAAAGCCTAGAAACCTTTCAACATCCAAAAAAACCTAATGAGAATGAGCATGATAAAAAAAGTGTGTGAATTGAATTCCTCTTAGATCATGCACAAAGGATATTATCTAGGACACTCGCCCATTTTGTACATGATCCCAGGTCAAAAATCTATTTGAGAGAGGAAACCACATGAGAAATTTCATTTTGGGAGGCTTCTTCATCTTCCATGGAACCATTGCACCACCAACAAATAGCCCCATCAACAATAGTAAACATAGCTTGATACCCCAACCTTTTTGTAAAGTGACATACTTTTGTTATATTGAAAAATGAGTTTGTCAAAATATTCTTTAAGTCAAATGTGATCCATTTGGAGTCGAGATATGGAAAGTTGCCAAATTTTCGCTAACACATCATTCAATCATAAATCAATCAAGGTGAACTAGCCTTGCTTTCATAGTGATGTTTCCATACGATTGTTTATTAGATTAAGAGGCAATCTCCCAATTTATCTCAAGTGGTGAGCCAAAATCTCAAGAAGGAATATATCCCTATTATAACCCATGACAACATCTATCACAATCCTCACTTGTGTCCCATCACCTACATACCAAGCTAGATGAGAGCCTAAAATAGGAAATGACAACCATCATCTTCCATTGGTTGGACACATTATATAATATATATATATATATATATAATATATATATATATATGATATATATATATAATATATATATATATATATATTATATATATATATATATATATATTATAATATATATATATATATATTATATATATATAATATATACTAATATACTATTATGGGTAAGAGGCCTCCCATAAGTTAATGGAGGCATACAAAGGTTTCCTCGGCCCGAATGGAAATCAACACTCGAGTGTAAAGCCATAAGGGAGCTTGAATGCAAGACCCACCTGTCGAGCAGGGATGAAAGTCGACCTTAGTGATCTGACAATACTAAATGGAAGGGTTGTCACTTAACAAATAAAAGCTAATCTAGGGATAACATATTGATCTTCCCCAAAAGTTCACATCGACCCCTAATAATATCAAACAATGTTAAGATTTTTAGGATGATTTCCATATTGAATGATTCTTTAACAAGGTGGACGCATATACAAACCTAAACATCAACTTTTCTGGGGAATAAGAAGGTGAATTGGGCATAGGCCAATCCTCTAACCATGTGGCCCATGATATAATTGGCAAACAAAGGGTGGAGAGGGAGAGGGAGAGGGAGAGGTGCGAAAGCAAGCTCGACTAATAGGAGAGGATGCGTAAGGTGGGCATGGATGTGTGTTTGTGTATGTATGTATGTATGTATGTATATGATCTTTTATTATCCAATCCGCTCAAGATATGGGGGAAATGTAATTATAAAACAAAACCTTTCTCCAAATATATCCTTTGTAATTATATTCCAAAGGGTCTTTTCAAATGAGGACAATGCAAAAAGGTGAATGTTCTTTAAAATGTAACTATATAACAAATCACTTCTCTAAATTCATCCTTTGTAATTACATTCCAAAGGGATTTTTTTACGAAGGACAATTCAATAAGGTGAATGTCCTTTAATTCCCACCACCTAAAGGATTTTGGACTAGATAACTTCTACTATCTAACCTAGTGTATTTCACTTCTCTTAAATTCACTACTACTATTATGCAACCAGCTCACAAAATAGAAGAATGAGATAGATCGCCGACTTCAAAAGTAGCTTCTTCGAGGGGGAAACCTCCTTTACATTACACAAATGAACAATTCTTGGATGATACAAATGACAAGGCCTCCTTTCTATATATAGGAGTCTAAGGGGTCACAATATAATCAGATTCGACATAATAATAATAATAATGTAAGGGCACAACAATAGCAATAGCAGGCTTCTATGGGGCACAATAATAACAATATGGGGACAACATGGGCATAACAATGACAATAAGGGGCTACAATGACAATAATAATAAGGGAATACACTAGTATTACAGGGACCTAACATGCCCCTCTCCTTAAAAAAAGTGTCGTCCTCAACGCTTGAGTAGTTATGGATGCTTCTATATAAAATTCTCATCCTGCCATGTGGAATCTTCAGTCTGTAAGTTCTTCCAGTTGATGCGATACTCTGAAATTGATTGATTTCGTAGCTATTGAGTTATTGTTTTAGTGGCTGCTTCAGTTTCCAATATGATTTTTCCTTCCTCATCAAGTTCTAACAATATTGCTTGAACTGGGAGCTTGTCACCTATAACCTTCTTTAAGCATGAAACATGGAAAATTGGATGCACTCGGGATGATGTAGGAAGTTCCAATTTGTATGCCATAGTACTAATATTTTGCAACACCTTGTACATACCATAATACTTTGGTGATAATTTATTATCCTTCTTAGCTTTCTTGAGGGACATTTGTTTGTATGGTTGTAGTCGTAGAAATACCTAGTTACCTACATCAAAACTTCTTTCGCTACGATGTTGATATTCCTGTTGTTTCATTCTATTTTGGGCCAAAGTTAGGTTATCCTTTAAGAGTTGGAGAACTTTTGTTGATGCTCGATGTGATCTTCCACTGCTTGAACCTTAGAATTTTCTCTTAAATATGATGTGATGGATGGTGGATGATATC
>APFE030798088.1:12146-23869 GCA_000404065.3 Pinus taeda | reverse complement strand
GCTAATTTCTCTGTTATTGGAGCACCTTTGTGCACTTTGACAAGTGTGAAACAGGTCTTCCAATGGGGAGGAAGACAACATAAGTCCTTCAAAACATTGAAAAAAAAATTAGCACCACGCTAGTCTTAGCCTTACCCAATCTCCAACATCCATTTGAGATCGAAACCGATGCCAACGGTTATGCCATGGGAGCTGTATTGATGCAACGAAAGAAGCCGATTTGTTACCATTTTGAGAAGTTTTCTCAAGCTGTGATAAACTATCCCACTTATGACAAGGAGCTTTATGCCTTGGTGCAGAGTGTGAAAAAGTGGAAACACTACTTGATCGGCAAGGAAACCATCATCCATACATATCATTAGCCCTTGCAGTACCTGTTAGTGTCGGTATCTTCATCCCTCCATCAGTGATCAAATTATCTTTTTGCATGCATTTTAGGTGTCCCATCTGATCAACTGCATTCCATTAGGTCATGGATCAAATGATGGTAGTGGTTCTTTATCAAATTTCCCTCATGGTCTTTACTTGCTGGCCTATTTTCACAATTTCAGGTCATTTACAAGCATCTTTTGTCATTACATTTGCAAAAGCCATTTTTAGGGTTTTATGTCTCATTAGGTCTAGGGTTTGCCACCATAGTCATGTAAAAAGCTCAATAATGGTCAGCAGGCACATGAGGAGGTCTAATAAGGTCACAAGATCAAAATTTCAATGATGATATACTCAATAAGTTATTTTTTCCTCAAAACGTTGTTTGAGGTAAAACAAAGTTTTTATTTTCTATGTATACAAATTTCATGTAATTTTAATTTTCCTATATGTAATAAGTTTAGAGTTGCACCCTTGGTCACCTTGCCAACTCCAGCCACTGCAAGAAAAAACACAAGCATCAATGCATTAGTTTGTCAAATGATTAAGAAAAGTCAATTTCAATGGAAAAACAGAGTTCAAAACCAAAAGTGACTTTAACATTAGAAAAGTGGGTTTGAGATGAGTGAAAATTTAAAGTCATTCATATTTAAAGTGAAATAGGTCCTCTTTGTTATTTCATTGTACAATTTTACTCTTGGAGAACAAAAATTGCGATTTGGGAGTCAAAGAGGCAAAAGCCATTTTTTTCAAGGTAGCTTGGCCTAGCGCTGCACATCAGAGCTAGTGTACTATGCATCAGGCAAGTGTTGTGCATCAGAGGCAAAACTGCAGTGTAATTTTGAACTAGCGCTGCGCATCAGGAGGGTGCTGCGCATTGGGCCCAATGCACTACGCATCAGTCCAATTTAGTCTAAAATCATCCCAAATTGTGCCATAACCCTCAAATTTGCTACATTTTCCCTCTACAAGTAAGTAATCATCCTCCTAAGGTTGAATTTGAGGTCACATTGGTGTTTTTCATAAATCTTGCGTGTGAAAAATGAAACCCTAGTTTCTTTTCACTGTTTTCCATCCAATTGTGCAATTTTCATCCCATCTTCACAAAAACATCACCAAACCTCTTTTCACTCTTTATTTACCCTAGTACACACCATTTATCCCATTTTCCCATATCCCACTCCCCTAAAACAATTATTTCCCTCACCAAACCCTAAATCCCTTGCTAAACCCTAATTTCCCAAAATCATTCTCTTCACTCCCCAAATTCATTTCCTAAGAGTAAAATCTCTTCATACTCATCACCATTATCCTCTTTCATCATCATTTTTCATCACACCTTCATCTCATCATTTTCCTAAGACAAGCACTATGGCAAGAAATAGTGACTCAAGCTATGAGGAAGAAACACAAAGTGACAGTTCAAGAGACAGAAATGTACAACCGAGGAGACCTCACAAGGGTGGGAAGATAACTAGAGAGGAGCCTATTAGCATTGTTGAAATTCTTGCTTGCCCTCTTGCCACCACTTGTTTTAGATACCAATCTTGCTTTCAGTTTTGTGAGCTAGTTGAGAGGGTTAAGTATCATCATGAATTGGCTAGACAATTTTTCATTAGCATGGAAGACAATATGGTACAACTTGCTAGCATCAACTTCACTCTTTCACTAGCCATTATTGCAGAAGCAACTAGGATGCCAAATGTGGGGGAAAGATGGAACAAAAGACAAAACATTAGCAAACAGAACTATGAACCCTACATTAAAGCCATAATATCATAGTCAATTGGGTAGGGTGTTTCCTTTTAAGTTTTTGGAGGACCGGCATGTGCCACTAATGAAACTCATCATGAAATACTTCACATGTGAGGGAAGGTTCTCCAGACTCTATGCTTATCATATCAGATTGCTTATGCATTTTATTAGGGTCAAAATGATCAGCATACCATATTTCATTTGAAAATACATAGAGAGGATGACTGTAATTGCAAAGAGGAAACCATACCCACAACAACTCAATAGAATTTATCACTTTGCTACCATAAAAATTGTTGTTATGCATCAGCTGACTCAGTTGGGAGTGCCATGGGAAACCTTCATTGCCCATGATATTTTCAAGGGACCCCAAATGTTTGCAGAAACTCAAGAGGAAGTTGGACCTTCTAGGCAACAAAGAGAGCATGAAAGCAAAACAGAAGAGGCTCAAATTCCTGTGTTTATAACTTATGAAAAGGGGAAAAGAAGACTTTTTTGCAGCTGCCAAACAAGTATTAACTCCACCAGGGGTGGAAGGGGTCTCGTTCTCTTCACCAAACGACAGGCAAATGTTATCTTCACTTGGGGTGAAAGGGGATTTGCCTTCTTCTTCAGCGGAGCAGGTATAGGACAAAGGAAAGAAACCATTGCATGATGAAGGGCCTTCTAAATGCCAAGACAGGGATTTCATTTTGATTGAGGAAGAGGACACTAATTTGGGCTCCCAAAGCTCAAGACTCAAGGATGAGATCATCAAGGAGAAAGAAGCTAAGATCCAAAGCCTATCACTTGACATTAAGAGGGCTAAATGGATCATTAATTACCTTGAGCAATAGAACAAGCAATTGGAGGACAAACAAACAATCATGGAGCTGCAAACTATCAGGGAAAATCGGTAAACGACAAAAAGAAGGAAAGTCAAGCTGACTTCACTAGAGCAAGAAATAGAGGTTGACCGAGAATCATGGTTGGAAAGAGTGAATTTCCACCTTGAGAAGCTTCTTGACAAGTATAATAAGGAGAATAACATGTTGCGACACATGGCCTATCACTATTTGGCCCGGAACAAAATTTGTAAGACAAGAATAAGAAGCCTAAAAGCCAAGCTAGGGAGAGCCTTAAAGGCCAAAAAGGAGCAAGATAAACTTAGAATATTGGCTGAAGCTTCCTTGGCTCAGCTTAGCAATTGATAAGCTTACCTCATTCCAATTTTGAATAATTTTGGAGAACTTTTTGTCATTTCCAAATTTTTAATTGCAATACACAAGAATTTCCCTCTGATGCGCAGCGCCACTGGCAATACGCATTGAGTTGGTAAGAAATTTTGAGGAATGGCTTACATTTTTCGATTCCTCATGAAAAAAATGAAAACCCAGAAAATTTCATGAATTTTGGAGGAGATCCGGGTCACCTAAAGGGAAAAAGACACCTCAAAAATGTCCTCTCTGCCACTTTTTGGACCCACGGGAAGCAGTCTTGGGAGAACTGATTCTTGGAGGGGTAAATGGAAACCAAATTAAAAAATTCCACTTGTACTAGAAAGTATATAGATAGACAAGCCATCGTGGAGAAAATTTGGTGAAGGCGAAGGCCTCCAAAATCAACTTGGAAAAGGCATTGCGCATGAGGCAGATGACACTGCACATCAGGCACAATTTGGTCAATTTTGCTCAAAACTCAAAATTTTCGCCTAGTTTTCTATCAGTTCAACTTTTTCTCTCTCATGGTCAAGTTCATGATGTAGATTGATGTAAATTGATGTAATTTGATTTAAAAATGATGAAAATTTACTTAAGGAGGTAGATACATCAGTTTTAAGTGGTTTTGAACTGAATGAATCAGTTTCCATAGTTTTAGAGGCAAGTTGTTCCTCTACTTTTTTTTTTCAGTTCCTAGTTTAGATCTTGTTGAAACATCTCTTAAACTCATGGATTCGACCCCTAATGGCTATCATGGGTGTTTTGATGCCTATATCTTGTACTTTCTTAGTCATTGTCAGGGTTGGACTCTTGTGGATGCTTTGAGTTACTTTGTACATCACTTTTGTAGTTTGGCAAGGAAATCAACCAGGGTTTTGCAGCATTTTGTGGGATTCTTGTGGTAATGTGAATTAGCATTTATTTCTTCTCTGTTATTCAGTTGATCTTATGTTTATCTGTGTCATCATCTCTCTCTTTCTGCATAACTAAATGAATCAAGTTTGAAAGGTGGAATTCATTGGTATTTCAGTACTCTACCTTGGGGTTTATTTAGTTCTACATGTTTTCTACTATTTGAAGAGGACTCATGACACTTGCATGCCCTCTCCAGATCCTCACTAGTCTTTAGACTTACCATTACACTCATTTCAAAGTGCTAAGACACTTGCCTACCTCACCCCACAAAAACATCTGCAAATCTGTGTTCATTTCCTGAACCCAAAACTGTTTTCCCCATCTGATCTAGCAACCAACCATTAAATTCAAACAAATTCCTTTGAGAAAGAATACCTAGCATAAAATTAGCATTCATATAAGTCATCTCAAGCCTTCCTTGATAAATTTTCATTGAGATTGACAAGGAGAGAGCCCTCTCTCGACCTGGTAGGGCTAGCTACTAGGTTAAGCGTGGTTTGATGTTACCCTAGACCTGCCTTTCTTAGCCTAAGGTAGATTTAGGCCCTAACAGTACCTTCAATCACAAACCAAGTTGCAGCAATCTCGTCATTTCAAGTGGATGGGCTTTCTTCAACAATTTCATCTGGTAATAAAGTATAAGGTAACTAGCAATAAAGTGGCTGATATGCTATCTCGCCCTCCCATTTCTGATTCTGTTATTTTGCATAATGCTTCATTATCTTTTGAAATTTATATTGAAAAATATTCTAACGATGATGACTTTAAGGAGGTTTATGCAAAACTAACCCATGGTTCACAGGTGGACAACTATCACTTTCAGGGGAAATTGTTGTATCACCTTGTTAATTGTGTATTCCCACAGGAGAAAGAGTACATGTAATTCGAGAGGCCCACACCTCTCTTGTGTCTGGACACTTTGGTGTCAAAAAGACTTTATGTCATGTGCAAATATTTTTTTTTTGACCTCATATGAAAATCATTGTGGCTCGCTATGTAAAGGGTTGTGTGATGTGTTCTATTTCAAAGTACTCTAATAGAAAACTTGGGCTCTACACACCACTCCCTATTCTGAGTCGTCCTTGGGAAAGTGTGCCAATGGACTTTGTAGGAGGTTTATCTTTGTCTAGGAAGGGTCACGACTATTTGTATGTTTTCGTTGACTATTTTAGAAAAATATGTATTCTTATGCCTTGTAAAAAGAAGATTATTACAGAGTATACTACTTCTCTTTTCTTTCAGCATGTTTGGGTCCACCTTGGATTACCCACATCAATTGTGTCAGATCGGGACTCTCGCTTCCTTGGAGAGTTTTGGACCAGCTTGTGGAGGATGATGGAAACCAAATTGAAAAGAAGCATGTCATTTCACCCATAGACCGATGGACAGACAGAGGTTGTTAACTGTACCGTGGTACACTTATTACGAGGCTATTGTGGGAAACATCCCAAGTTGTGGGATGAACATCTCCCATATATACACCATTCCTATAACCGAGTAGTGCATTCATCTACGCAGCGTTCACCATTCGAGAAATGTTTTGGTTATCTGACAAAGGACCCTTTTGATATGGTCTTTGGAAGGGAAGATGGCTCCAGTGGACGTAATGTTAGGGACAAAGCTCAGCAATTCATTCAGCAAATCCAATTAATTCACCAAGCAGTGCGAGAGAAGTTAGAGAAAAGTCAAGCCCATTACAAGGCTCGACATGATAAACACCAAGTCGACCATCAATTCCAAGTGGGTGACAAGGTGTGGTTCTACATCAGCAAATACAATATGAAGGGAGAAGGAAATAAGTTACAGCCAATCCGGTATGGACCATTCACTATTTTGGAGAAGATTGGGAACAATGCCTTTCATCTTGACTTGCCGGTATATATACAGATGTACTGAGTAGTGAATGTGGAGAACTTGAAGCTATATGAACCACCTTTGATCATGGACACTGATGAGGTGGGCACTGTTCCTACATTCGATGATTTTGCATTAGAATATCTCGATGAGTTGCCTGAAGACATCATCCTTGATAGAAGAACTAGGACTTCACAATGAGGAGATGTAGAATACCTTCGAGTTGGATTCAAGGGAATGCACCCTAGCAAGGCCAGATGTATGGAGAAAGAGAAAGTGAGGGAACAATTCCCTCACTTGCCAATTGACTAATGAAAAGATTTTGGCGGTCCAAAAGCTCCTCAATGGGGAAGGATTGATCTAGGTGGATATTTAGATACAATGGCATGGAAAAACTCATAATTCAAAGTGATCAGAATGAAGTCAACTTAGGATCAGAGCGTAGATCTCATCTTCCTGATTCCAATGACACAAACAGTACTTCAATCCGAGTCTGGATGATGAAGTTATCGCACAAGGAAGGTTGCTTTGATCCTTAAGGAAATGAGGATTTTCCCCTTAAAAATGGGTCTTAAGCCTTTAAAACAAAATCGCAATCAGATGTTGCATAAAGGCGGACTTAGGAAGGGCATTGAGGAAACCCCGATCACCAATATTCGATTAAATTGGATCAGTGACAATCAGATCGGAGGCCTTTATATATAGATTAAAATATAGATTATCTATATTCTATATCTATATCTATATCTATATCTATATATCTATTATCTATCTATCTATATATATATATATATATATATATATATATATTATATATCGGCGGTGGCAGGGTGCGATCAGCGATAAGGCACTAGGCGATATGTGAGAGGGATGCTGACGCGGTCGGCTGATGCCGATATCGGTGATCGGCGATCGATGGTTGTTCATTCTCATTAATAAGAACTGTACACCCCCTGATATGCCAATTTGCGACCTCAAGTCTAACCGGATATGGAATATATACCCAATTTCATGTTTCTTGAAGTCTAGGTAAATGGTTTTGGGGCGATTTTTCAGTGTTTTGGGGATTTTGAAGTCTTATTGCCTTAACGATAAAAAAAATGCCATTTAAAGAGGCGGTTTCACCCGCTGATCATTCTATGCTACCAACCTCTATAATGAACTAGACAAGCTCCAATTTGAATGGGATTCTATCCAAAGAACCCATTATAAAACATGATCGATGGAAAGAGCATGAGAGGAGGCATTTTGCAGCATGTTGTTTCGTTGGCAGGAGGCTAAGAGCACAGATTGGTCAGTTTGGACAGTTTTTACGTCACTGCAACCCCTTTCATTGCTATGGGTGCTTTGGTGCTGCTTACCTCTCCATATCAGGCATCCATTTCATAGCCATCTTGTACATTGGACGTATAAGCCTCTTGTGGACAGTTGATGATTGTAATTCTCTTTTATTTCAGCCATTTAATAAGAAAGTCCTCCCCATTGTTGAGCTGGGCCAACATACGTAGTTCGAATTGGACGAACTCCGTTATCAAGCCTCGGTGTCTTCATTTGTGCCTTTTATGTGCTTACTTCTACTTTTCTTAGGTGCACATTTTTGTCTTAAGCTGTGATTTTACATGTGATTATTTTCTATACATCTATAAGCAAAAACATCCTAGATCAAGTTAACAACTGGATCAACAAGTTCCAACTAAAGATGTAAATGAAGGATGACATAATGTGCACAGTCCATCCTCAAGAAGCAAATTTGAAGCCAACATTCTATAAAAAAACATGAAGTTTGAGATATATTTATGAAAAACTAGATAATGAACAAGTACATATTGCTTTACTGTCTTGTGATTCAACACATTTTGAAGAAGCAGTCAAAAAGAAAGAATGGCTTGAGGTTAAGAATGGAGAAATTGCATTCATTAAGAGTGATATATAGAGCCTTGTAGATCTACTAGAAGGAAAAATAGGTATTGGAGTTAGGTTGACCTATAATACCAAGTTTAATATAAATGGGGAAATTGAAATGCATAAATCTAGATTGGTAGCAAAAGGATTTTCATAACATCCTAGAGTGGATTATGAATAAACCTTCACCCCAATAGTAGGATTGGATATTGTTAGAACAATATTAATAATAGAAGAAAAGAATCATTGGCCATATTATCAAATAGATGTCAAATCAACATTTTCAAATGGATTCTTGAAGGAATAAGTTTATGTAGATCAACCTCCAAGGTATGAAATCAAGGATCAAAAATCAAAATTTTACATGTCAATGAAGGATTTGTATGGTTTAAAACAAGCCCCTAGACCATGTTACAAAAAAATTGATTCATATCTTCTCAGCAAATGATGTAAACACAACAATAATGAACCCACTCTCTATATAAAAATATATGTGAAAGGTAATATTTTAATTGTTTGCAAGTATGTTGATGATATGCTTTACATATGAAATTTACCTCTTGAAAAATTTTGAACAACCATGGAGAAGGAATTTGAGATGACTAATCATGGTCACATGAAATATTTTCTTCGAACAGAATTTGAACAATCTGAAAAAGGAATCTTCATTTGTCTACGAAAGTATGCAAATGATATTTTTACAAGATTTAGGATGAGTGAATGCAAGTCAAAAAACACACCAATTTACCAAAGAACCAAGCTAAGGAAATATTCAACATTCTATCAATCAACTCCACTTTGTACAAGCAATTGATAAGAATCCTAATGTATCTCACAACAAGGCTTGACATAATAGTCTTATACATAGGTTCATGGAGTTAACAAAATAAACTCATTGGAAAGCAAAGAAAATGATTTTAAGGTATATTGTAGGAACAATGCAATATGGATTTCTGTACAGTAATTCAAAGGATAGCCATCCTATTGTTTACATAGACAGTGCCTTTGCTAGATGTATTGATGATAGAAAGAGTACCTTAGGTTATGACTTTCACCTTGGTATAGGAATGATTTAATGGGTATTGAAGAAGCATCCCATTGTTGCCATTTCATTGGCAGAAACAGAGTATGTAGCAGCAACAAGAGAAACATTCCAAGAATTTTGGTTAAGAAGATTGATAAGTGATCATGAACCTGAAAAGAAGAAGGTTGCAAATCCTATTTTCTATGATAAAAATTTAGTTATTACACTTTCCAGAAATCATGTTTTTTAGCACAAAAGTAAACACATTAATGCTAGATATCACTTATTCACACGCTTGTCAACAATGGGGATATATCTCTTCAATTTTATGGATCTAAAGATCATTTAACATATATATTCACCAATCCAATGCGAAGAAATGTTTTTGAGTTTTAGAGACAACGATTAGGCATTGTCAATAAATGTAATAATTGATGTTGGTGGGGTGGGGGTGTTAAAGAATAATAATCTCTCCTGTTAACTAGAGTGATCAATTCACATGTGAACTCTAGTGGAACCCTTAATTGTGAGCCCCAACTAATTTTGGATAACTGCTATTTTTAGAATTAGTTAATTCTGGTTATCTATAGAAACTCATAGTGCTAGATAGTTCTTGAAATATCTCCATGCATTATAAAAGCTACTTAATGATGAGAAGGGAAAGCCATGCCCCATTATTTTTTGCATTGCATTCATTTTTGTGTGTGTTTTCTCTATCTTTCAATCCCAAACTAAGAATGTATCACAATCCATTGAGTTTCACATGCATTTGACTAATGGTTCCTAAAATACATGCAACAATCTAGTAAAAATGTAATTAAAATCACCCAATAAGATGGTTGGTGTAGGTTTAGAAATTTGGTCATTGGGCCCAAAAATTTGGGAAATACTTTGTGCTACATATTTCATCATAACAATAATCTAGAACTTGGGAATAGAGAAAAATAAGAAAACCAATCCCATTTCCACATCAGATAAACGTGAAGTCAATATGTGCATCATGAATTCCATGAGAGCCAAATTTGAGTTGCTACACAAAAATCCCCTTATCATAATCTTTCCCAATTCTAACCACATCATTTCTTGAAGGTAGAGCAATTTTGCATAGTCATTAAGATTTTCAAGATTGTAACAACTGTTGGCATTATGGTTCTGGTATGATTTCAGATGTTGTACTTAATGGCAAACACCTATGGCATGGCTCTCATTTTGATGAAAATAAAGAAGTACGCAGGAGAACAGTTCAGGAGGTGCGTACCCGCAGGTATGCCGTGCAGGGACCGCGTCCAAATACGCAGGTCACCCATTCATGGGGTGCGTACCCCAGTGCACACATTCCAAGGCAGTTAAGCGCCCACACGTGGGGTTTCTCAGTGGTATTTAGCCAACAGTATTGGGTTATCATGGTTTTGGCCCGCGGTATTGATTATTTTATTATTATTATTGAGCCCCATGATCCTTGATTTGAGGAAGAGCTAGCCTATATAAAGCAAAGGAGATCATTTGGCTTGGGTATCTTTTGTGTCTTTGAATATCTTAAGATCTGATCTATTGGGTTCTCTGTTCTTAAAAGATTGATTTATAAAGGAGAAGTCAGAAGCGAATTGGCGAAGGGTGATCTCTTGAGCACAAGTTCAGATCTGAGCATTTGAGGTTATTTCAGCCCTAGTCCAAGGTACGCAGAAGCGCCGAAGGTTCTGTGCGTGGGTACGCAGAAGCGGCAAAGGCTCAGTGCGTAGGTACGCAGGGCAACAGTGGTTCAGGTGCGTACTTTCTGTAGCAGCACGCGGCGCGATTATTCTTCTGGGTGCGTACTTTCTATAGCAGCACGCGGCGCGATTATTCTTCTGGGTGCGTACTTTCTGAGAAGTACGCGGCGCGATATTGTTTTTGGGTGCGTACAATACGCAGTTCAGTGAAAGGCGCAGAGCGTGGCCACGCAGTCCAGAAGAAGGAGATCTGCGGGTATACGCAGAGAAACAGAAGGTGAACTGCGTAGCGACGCAGGCCAGTAAGGGAAGAACCGCGTATCTGTGTTAAGATCTTCTGTTGGTTGAATTTTTCTGTTAGAAAGAAGTTCTGGGTTCTGTTCTGTTATTGTTGATCTGGTTATTACAGCTAACTGTATTATTTACATGTACTTGATGATCATTTGATGTATAATGATCCAGTTTGAAAATTTATGAAAAGTGGTTCTTGAAAGAAAAGAAGTAGGGGGTTGTAGCTCCCTTCGAGGAGAGACTGGAAAACGAGAGAGAAGTTGTAGCTCTCTGCAGGTTGCAGCCTACGTACTGGTAAAGGACTGCACCAGTACAAAACCATTGTAAAAGGAGTTTCTAAATTGAAAGAAGATAGAGACATATTGCAGCAGGTGGTTTTCACCCACATTGGGTTTCCACCTTATATCTGGTGTTCTTTGATGTGACTGTCTGATTTTCTTGTTCATGCTTATTATTTATGGTATTGGTATGCAAAAATAATTCAAAGTATAAATAAGAAAGATTTGGTAAAAGAATTAGATAATACTGATTCACCCCCCCTCTCAGTATTATTGTCAACAATTGGTATCAGAGCAGGTCCTTCAGAGAAGCTTGATCGCTTGAAGGTAGATCGTTTATCATGAGCAACTACGAGAGAGAAGCATCAATCAGGCCACCGGTTTTTGATGGGACAAACTTCAATTATTGGAAGGTAAGGGTTACTGC
>APFE030798088.1:1142-12126 GCA_000404065.3 Pinus taeda | reverse complement strand
ATATATATATATATATATATTCAAAAACCTAACTAATCCATATTAAATTAATAATATTGATATACCATATATTTATTTAATAATAATAATATTTTTATTATAATTATCATTTAAACCTAATGGTCCAATTGACCTTAAATTAATATATTTAATAATTTATATTTATTAACTAATTAACTAATTTATTATTCCAATAATAATACTACAAATAATATTCTAGATATATTAAATTACTGTTATTAAAAGAAATTAATTAAATTAGGTAAATTCTATAACTAAAGAATTATTTTATTTGTGTCAATGTTGTCATGAATTTATTTGGATATGTATTTTGTGTTATTGTATGTGTATTTGTTATAATAGTTGTGTGACAAATCATTGAAACTGAGAAGAGATAACTTTTTGCCAAAGGGTTTTTGAGGAAAAGGCATGGAACATAATTCTAAGCTTGGGCTTTGTCTCTGCTAGAGGTTCATTGGGATAAATGTGAATTTTATTTAGGGATAGAGATAAATTTGTATTTGAATTTTTATATATCGCTTTAAACTATATTACACGAAATATTTTTGAGTCCTAGGTTCCATTCATTTTTGGATTGCAAATTTCTAATTCTTAATTTCCTATTTGCTATGTGAAACACCATTTCTTCTAATACATGTATTATCATTTTTATAAGGTTCTCCCAAATTTCGAAAAGACATTAAATCAATTTACATTTACCTCATGGACATAGTTTCTTTGATTCTAAGAAGGAAGAAGACAACAAAAACAAAAAATATTTACATTTTCATGCTTATAAGTGAGTTTCTCTATTTTCCCAAAAAAAAAAATCATCTATCTTTATTGTTTGGCATACAATTTAGTTTCTTTGGTTTTAGGAGGGAAGATGATTATAAATATATTTTGATTTGATTTAGTTTCCTCTATGGAAGCCAAAGAATGCCCAACAAATTAACAATTCAATTTCTCTGATTTTCTCATGACAAAGAAAGAAAATAGATAAAATCCATTTATATATTTTCACATAGTCTTCCTTTCCTTTTGATTTTTTTCCCTTTATCATATTTTTTTCCCATTCACTAACCTATGTAGAATAAAACCATGTCTAATGTTAATAAAATATCAACATTATAGTTAACTTCTCTGTTTATTGTTCATCAGTTCAAAGGAATCTGCTTTTGATGTTGAAGTTATACATAAGAACTATAGAAATAATCAAATAGATAATATTAAATTATGTTGATTGACCTAATCTACAAAATCTCATTGGCATATAAATGATAGAAAATGATTCCTTCAGTGTATGTCAAGCACATTAACTAATGTAGTTGTGTTAGCCATAAACTAACAATTGCACCAGATGTTGCAAAGGAAACACCATAAGGCATAAGTTTGAGAATAATCATAAGGCATAAGTTCGAGAATAATTGTGACATATAAAAAATCATTGAAGATAAAAATTAGTAAACAAAATTTCATTCAAAGCTAGAAGATAAAGAGAAATCACTTACATTATGCCAAATGAACCTATATTGAAGCAAGGAAGTGGCCACACTTAAACAAAGCATAAGAGAATGTGCTTTCTAGATATACATTGAAATGGCCTGAGCAAATATGAAATGAAGTTGGTAATGGAAATGGTTTCAGATGAGATTAAGTAAAAACATTAAGGTGATTTCCAAAACCCAACAAGGGGATTATTCACGTGCTCTAAAACCAAAAAGGAGATCAACCTACTTGTCTAATACTATTTTTCTTGCTAAATGGATAAGGGTATATTATGCAATAAAGGTTTCAGGTTTCCATTTCATTGAGCCTTTCCAACTACACTATACATGACAACACAAAAGCAAAAGTAGTTCACGAGTTCTTTGTTGTTATTGATGTTATTGTTAGGCAAAGAGACAAGGGAAGGAAAACGCAGCCCAGGGACCTATGTAATACACTACTACTTACTACTGTGCCAAATGTTGCAGTTTAAGAAGCATTTTGAAGTGGTTTAACAATTATGTTTCCCCTTGTTTGCTAAAGATTTAAATTGGGAACTACTTTTTGTGGGAATTGCATTCGGCATTTAATAGAGGTTTCTTCACCATGTAAAGTGATATAATGGTCTTTTGCAATTGTCAATATAAATCCATTATATATACACGAATTTATAATACAGATTAGAATTTTGGGCACCAAGAGATGTAAACCCTGTACTATTGAGGGGGCAATGAAAAATACTAAAATAGTCTATTGCTAGTGTGAGTGAAATTTAAAATGTTTCGTTACAATTTCTCAAAGGAAACATTGGAGATATTGAACATCATCAACTACATTACACAAGAGTTTCCCATCAAATTTTACACCAAAAGTTATGAATAATTGGGAGTTGATGTCTGGCTCATTTTCATCTAATACATAATTATGTCTAAAACTTGTGAGATTGTGATGCAAATTTAGATTTGGAAAGATACCCATCATATTGTTCATGAATTAATACTTTTTTATTTAGTTTATCTCATCTACTATTTGTATTTTTTCAAAATCTATCAAATATTTGCTATTGGAAATTGAAAGACCATCTTTGACGATTGAGAGGCAACCTATGTTGGAAAAGGACCACCAAAATTCATCTAGAAATGAAATTTGATGTTAGCTAAATTTACTTGATAAACTTTTTAGAGGGTCTTTTTCTTAATGATCTCTAATGCGTGTTCCTTCCATAGTAGTTATCAATTTATAATTAGGAGAGCATTAAGTGTTCACACTCCTCCTTTCTTCTTCTAAGGAGTGTTCTATACTAAAGCAGAAATCGGAGGGGATTTAGTTACCTACTGTGCATTGGGTGCATTGAGAAAATTAACAATATTGGGCACCAACAAGATCACCAAGGTCAATTCAAATCCATCCCATTTTCCTATTTTTATATGAATATCCCGAGTCCAAGTATAGAAGTTCTCTAAGATGGACATTGGCTTCCAACATATCAGTCTCGCTCTTGAATCTACAAAATTTATGTCTCCTCCCACCCCTCATGCCAATCATTATGCAGGTAGAGACTAGGCAATGTTTTCTCTATCATGTCATGCTCACTTCCTTTCATTTTACTTTGTCATTGAATTGATTTCCCTTTCCCAACTATCTTTTGAAGTTCTTTTATTCGTTAATTGAAGGGTGTCTTTGGTGCATGTCTTATCCATCTAATGCTAATCTCTTCATGGGGTATGTATATGTACATGGGGCACCAAAATTGGATACATAAATAAATTTCCATAATAATAAGGGTAAATATATATAATCTTGGAAATTTAGTTACCACACACACACACACACAAACACACATATATATAATTTTCTTATTTGAAGTAGGATTAATTACTATGCCTACAATTTTGATATTCTTAGATTCCAAGTGTGTGTGTGCGATATATATATATATATATTAAATTAGTTATTTAAATTTAAATAATATTTTTAATTAAAATAAATTACTTATATCTATAATTTTATATTTTATTATTTTTTTTAAATTTAAAAAAATAAACTTTATTTTTTGTTAGAACTTCTTATATACTACATTTTCTATCAATACTCCACGAATAATACCCTATCTATAATTTCCATCTAACCTACTCTATATCTTTATTTAATATATATTAAATATTTGGTGCATACCTTCTATATACAATGATTCTTTAAGATGTTAATCTCTCTGTCAAGTGTATATCAATAGATGACACCAAGTGTCAATGCATAAATAAATTTCCATAATTATTATTACTAGTCACTGTGCCACATGTTGCAAATGAAACGTCGTAAGGCAATAGCATAGGAAATAGTAGCCGCCACCCAATAATGCCTACATGAGAAATTGTGATGAATAAATAAGAAAAATGTTATTGCTTTGTCAAACTCAAGAGTTACACATTAGATTTAAATGTTTTGGAACAATATGAAGCATAAATTTTTGCAACTAAATTATGGGTCTTTATTTTAAAGGGGGAAGGTCTTTCGCATCAGAGTGAAGTTTGATCTCTGAAATGACAAATTTCTTCAACTTCATTCCATTAGTGGCAAATTTAATGGTGTTTCCTTAGATATAACCTGACATTATATATTCAACGTACATGCATTTCTGGTCCATCTTGGTGGGCTCTAGTATTGCAGCAATAATGCTCCAACTCCTGGGACTCCCTTCTTTACTTTTATCAAGCTGGTTGTTCGTAACAAACTTGGAAGCGATAGTGCTGTATGCACAAGTACTAGCTCTTGTCGTAGTTGTCATTTGGTCAGCTGGCACAAGTCCGCTAGGAGCTTAAGCCAACTTCTATGAGCTTTTAGAAGAAACTTTTTAAATGATGGATGAAAGCTAACTCGAAGAAAGCTAATCTATTTGCGAAAAGAGATTGAAAAACTGAAGGAAAGCGCAAACCGTAGCAAACCCTAATTCTACCAGCTAGTCCTACTGATGCAAAGATGAGAATGAAAACTACTGAAAGAGATGCCATTACTTCTATGAAGGTAAAACACATGTGTCTAGACTACCTCTATCCTAAGAAAACATCTTTTTGAATTGTTGATTAAGTTCTCAGTTTCATCATGCATATGCTTTCACTGTTCTTTACTGTGCAGGGGTGGATCAAGGAGGAGGAATGCTTGGAAAAGGTTGGGAAGGTTCAGAGAGGGTCTATGGAGTCCCCAAAACCCTTCCAGAGATTTTCACAAAGTTTGGCTATAAAGAAACCTCATTTGTGAGCTTCTACAGGAAGTCTGCAGGGGTTCTACAAGATGTTCAGAGATTTCTACAGGAAGTTCAGAAATTTCTACAGGATGTTTAAAAAGTGCATTTTGGAGGATGGGTGAGTGAGGGAAGATGCATGAATGGATAGGGAGGTAGGATACGGGCCTGGAGTGACCGAGGGACTGGTGGATGGAGTGGTGAGAGGGTGTAGAAGGCTGACTTGGCTTAAAGATGCTGAGACAATGATTGAGCAAGAAGGTAGGGTTACGTGGGCAAAAGGACAGATGAGAGACGAGGAACCTAGCTAGGAGATGGTACAGGTGGCTCTAATGAAGCTTAGGTGGATGAAAGAGTGGTAGAGATGCCCTGCACGATGTAGATTCAACCGAATCAACAAATTCTTTCAAATAATCAAAGTCCTAGCTAATCTCATCTAACTATCAATAACATGAATGAACAACAACTTTATTTGGAAATAAAACCATGTACATCAACTATGCAAAGAAACATTTCAGAGATCTAAACCCATAAGTCATTTATGCAAATGAAAACAGTACACTAAGGATTGCATGGTCAAGCAAACTAGTGTTTTTGTTGGGACAACACTGTTTCTTCAATTCCAGCCCCTGATCCAATAAGGATGAGGTGAAACCGAGAGTGTTGTTGTCCCTTTTCTTGGAGCTTTTTCTGTTATTATCCTACCAATCTATTTTAAACACCTAAAGCAATTCTATTCATAAACAATGATCTATCTAATCAACACAACTAAATCTGCCTTACAGAAATACGTTTCAAACGCATAAAAGGAAAATAACGATGTATAAAGGAAAAGTAACAGTACAAAAAGGAAACCCTAGGTTCTCAGGTTGATATAAAATTGGACTGCTTCTCATTATCAAAAAATAGTCATAAGAGTTATCGCAAAATGACTACAAGATAACGAGCTAAAGCTAACAACACTGTAGTGCAAAATATGCAATGGTTTCAAAAGTCCCTTACGAAGGCTGAGGCCTTAACATTTATACACCATGAGGGCCCTAGCTAGCCTCCTAAATCTATGGGACTTGGCTATCCAAACTGTGAGTTAGATAGTCCCTTCCAAAATCTGCTTGGCTGCCTTCTAGATCCGGTTTTGGTGGCCTTTGGAGCTTGGAGTTGGGGGTGAAGATCCCAACGAAGGGCTATTTAATGCCATAGACAACCCCCCTACGAACCTCACCTCAAGCTTGGCTATCTTCTAGCCCATGATTGCTCGGTTGTGCTCCAACATGTGTCAAAAAACCTGAAATGAGCACGTGTTAGCCACCTAGGAAGAGTGATTACCTTTATTCATACAAATGACATAAATATATTGAAAAATAATGCATAAGCTATGAAAAATGAAGGATTGAACAAGGACTGAACAAGGATAATTAGGCCAAATGAGCCAAAAAAGTTACCAAATTTTGGGCTCATCATCACCCCCTGCTAAAAGGGTTTCTCATCCTCTGAGCAACTAGTCCAGCTCCTCGTCTTTCATTGCTTTAATCGCCACCCTCACATCCCAGGCTTTTGAAGTAGTATCCTCCTCACTGTCATGGAATTCGGCCTTCCTTTCCACCTCTTTCCACTGCTTATGCTCTTCTTCTTCTGTGCCTCCTTCTAACAATCCCAAAAGCAAAGGTGGACTTAGCTTGAGGCCTATCCAGCTGGCCTGGAGGTTTTGCATAGACTTCTTGTAGAGAGGCACTCGTGCCAAGGCCTCCCTCATTCGAGTTGGAGTGTGATATTCCCTGATTTTGAGGTTGTGGGAATATGTGTTCCACCTACGGGTGCAAGCATGAACACAATTGTCCCCTAGTAATCTCTCCATATCCTCGAAGTGTGCTATGGGCTGAGCCTGCCGATCCATGTACTCTAATAAATCCTGAGAGTTGGTTTCTAGGTGCTGGTGAGCGCATATCAATGTTGTGGGGTCCCCTAGCTCTACTCTAATCAGCAATGGTTCATGTAGTTCTCGATCCATGACATTCCTAACCTCAACCGCTCTCTTTTCTTTATGGTTTAACCATGAGGTCATTGCCATCGGCTGCATGTCCCCTACTGTTGTGTTGGGGTCCCACGAGGTGATGTTCGGAAGGGCCAAATTATGAAGGTAAAACTCTGAAAGCTTAGCCTTATCTTCCGATGAATTGCTATTACATAAATCCATGAACTACTAGGGGTTTTGGATTTGGGAGATACCCCTTTGTGCCAATGAGTTGATTTGGAATTGTAGCCACTGATCCCTTAGGTATAGGCCATAGGATTTGGCCGGCTACCTACATTATAGAGCTTCCATTTCCCAACTGGCCATGCAGGCCAGTTGTGCCTCCTTTTCTTGCATCTACTATTTTAGAGATTGTATCTCTAAGCCTGCCTGCAATTCCCTTTCCTGTAGCTGCTGGTTTAGTTCCTCAAGATTAGCTTGCATCCCTTCTTTTTCTTGAGGTTCCGCTGAGGTGTCCTTGGCTGTTGTGTCCTGTTCTTTCCTCTGTCCCTGTAGTTGTAGCTGCTGTCTAAGCAGCTCATTCTCTTCTCTTAACTTGGCATGTTGGGAGCTTTCCACATGGTGTACTCTTGCCAAATCCCTTTGTGTTTCCCTGAGCCTTTCCTCTAGAGGCCCTATATCTGCTACCCCCTTGGATTTAGCGATCCTCATCCATGTGTGGGTTCGTACTCTTTCTTCCTCTAGTGCTAGAAACAGTGGCACTATGAATTTTTGAGGAATAATTTTGTCGGCCTCCAAAAAGTTATAATAAGAGCCCAGGCTGGGCTGGGGGCTTGGTTCCATGATGACATTGGTCTTCTCCTCCTCCTGTGGTCACTTGGCTACTCTTTCCTCCATTTGCTCAGCTTCTTTCAGCCTAGCCAAAGTTTCCTGTAGAACAGCCTCATCATCCTGTAGAGAGGCTTCCGAGTTCAATTTCTCCATCCTTTCTCTCCATGAGGATGTTTTCGGGCTCCTTCGCTCATAAGTAATGTTTGCCTTGTAGGGGGACCTATCCTTTGGTGTGGTAGGGGTATCCACAATTGTGATTGGCTCTTTTGATGGAGGCTGGGGTCTGCTAGTCTTAATCCTCACACTCCTTCTTGCTTTAAAATACAGAGGAGTCTCCCTCTTTCGTTTTTCCTTTGGCTTGGGAGAGGTACTTAGGGTGGCCAGCATAGCTACTGCCTCCCTAGCTAGAATTTCGGCCCATTTCTCCTTCTGTTGTCCTTCTTTCGAACTTCCTGTAGAAAGTCCCGTAGTGGTTGTTTTCTAGCTTCCTGTAGAAGTCGTTTTTAAACTTCCTGTAGAAATAGCCTTCTAGTTTCCTGTAGAAGCAGATGGCACTATTTTAGCCTGCTTGGCTGAGGTGAATTTTTACTTTAGCTTGGCTGAGGCTGCCTTAGGGGTGCCCGTACTAGCTTGGACTTTCTCAGTCCTTTCTACCTTGCTCTGTAGTCTTTTCTCCCTGGGTGTCAGTGTAATTTTACCACCCCCTGTTTTGGCAGCTTGGCCTTTTTCTTGTGTTCCTTTTTGTTCTTTATTTGGTGTTTAACTTGGGGTTTCTTGTCCTTTAGCTTTCTTCTCTGCCTGAGTGTGCTCCTTCTCCTCGCTACTGGAGGAAGCGAGCTCCTCGGCCAAAACTTGAATGTCATCATCCTTAGACATATTCCGAAAAATTTCCCAGGAGAGAGGGACAGTGTAAGTGTGGAGTGCATCTTCCACAAGGAGCTTGATAAGCCCATGATGGGCTAGCTGGTCTAGTGTCCCCTCTCTTAGTTTGGTGGCACACTCAATCATGGACTGCAGGAGGAAGTAAGGAATGCTCAATTTTTGTTCTGAGGGTAGGTCCATTTGGTGCCTGAGTTCTGTGAGCAACTGGAAATGATAGCCATACACGATGTAAAATCGCCCTTCACACGTAATATACTTCATAATTTAGAGGTTGACTTCACTCCAGAACGGTTGTAGGCTAGTTCTTCGAACTCCATTCTTGTCCACTGAAAATTGTTCCTCTGGCAAGAAGAACTCTTTTTAGCTTTTTGACCCAATTTTCTCTCCTCTGTATCCCAGGGTACCCCCATCGGTAGATCAATTACTCTGCTAATGAGTTGTGGGGTGAGTCTGAGGGTCAATCCTCTGAAGTTGACAACAGCCAATGTCTTTGACTTCGGCTTCAGGGACCTTAGGAATTCTTCTGTAATTTCATCATCGTGACCTTGAAGCTTGTCACAGAATGACATCCAGTGTGCACGGGAAAACAAGTCCACCACCTCAGGGGTTTCCCGTAATTCCTTGGAGTCCGAAGGTTCTTTTCTAATGAACCCTCCTGGCATGGTAAAAACTTGGTTTTTGTTTGTGCTTTAAGCAGATAGGGAGTTGTGGGTGTATTTCCTTCTCAGAGCGTAAAAGACAGTATCTTTGTATCAACTACCATGTGCTGAACTTGCCTGCTTGTGTATAGGAGGAATTTGGTATTTTTCTACACAAGCGCAGAGCTACGTCTCCATTATACACACAGTCATATAAAATTTACAATTTTTTTCACCGGTTCCTTAACAATGTCTCAATTTTTCTACAGGAGGGATTTTAATTCAAGACTCGTGGAGAAAATCTCACATGCAGACCATGAAGACAATTTCATGCAGTGATAAGAAAACGGCTTTTGAATTCACAGACATACTTGCATTCACATTTTCCCTACCCCTTGAATACGTCGAATTCACCGTCTTTGGAATTATTTGCATGGGAAAGTTATGTTCAGGCCTACCTCGCTGAAAATTTCCACCCTCGACATGAACAGTCCAAGCTGCTTCATATGCTGGGTTTCCTGTAGCGTAGCTTCATGTAGAAATCGTTCCCGGCTTCTGGAGGATGTTACGATGGTTCAGGACGAGTCTGAGTGGTAGCAGGACATTGGAACAGACCGAGAACTCAGGCTAAAAACTTGCAGAGGAGGAGGACGCATACTCGGCTGCAAAACGGTTGTAAGTGTAAATGACTGCAGTGTATCATAAGTTATTCGATCGGTAGATCTTGAAATGCTACGGAATTCATGGCGTAGGGGTTAGTTGTCCCTGCCGATCTGTTGGCTGACGTCATAGCTATCATTCTCAAGTGTGTCCCTAACCGCCGAATTCTTCCCTCTGCATTCACTGTCGTCATTCCTATCATACTGTCGCTTCTCCCCGACTGGACACTTCCCACGTGTCAATTATCCGTCTTTTTGACATAACCAAGCCCATTCGGATCCTACGAGGCCGTCTGACTGACTGTGGTGGCCAGTTGAATGGCTACCAAACTTTCTCAATCCGTCCATTCTCACAGTAATGCACATTTAGAGTATAGCTTATGTAATTTGACAAAATAAGGTTAGGCACTTACCCGTGCAGCCGTGGACGTGGTTTTTCCAAGTTTCAGGATGAGGAATGCTGGATTTGATTGCTGTTGCGTCGTGCACAGGTGCTGGAGCTCCTCTTCATTGGCTGTTGCTGGCTACGAGACCTTGAGACCAGATTTCCTGGTGGTGAATGCTAGATGCACCGGTTTCATGAGCTACTGGTGTCTTCATGGTATGTGCTCCAGCCGGATCAGTTGCTACAGGATTCCTGTAGGACATCCTGTAGCCGTTTCTCCTCCTGGGGTGCATGCTGAAATAAAAAGAGTCACGTTCATAGGTGAAGGGTCTTGAGGTCGCCTTGACAGGTAAAGTGTGCAAACCTCTGAATTCTTTATTTTTGCTTTGAAAAAAAACAAATTATTATCTAAAAAAAATTGGGTTCTAGTATGACTGTGCAGGTATATTCGACCAGATGGTGGCAATGGTGGTGAAAGGAGGTGAAACAAGTGGGGGATGGAAGAAAAGAGTGGTTGCATGCCTCCTCAATAGAATTCAAACTTCAAATCCTTCTCCATAATCGATTTCAGCCCACCCAAAGGCTCTACAGGATATTTCCTGTAGAAATACAAAACTTCCTATAGAAAGTCCTGTAGAAGGTTAAACCATGACCAGATTGTGTCCGAACCTTCGAAAAATGAGTGTTCATGGAGGGAGTGTATGTGAGGTTGCCTAGTAACTTGGTAGGGACCCTTGTCCTTGAGTTGAGAGGCCTCCTTTTTGCACTGTGTTCCTGCAATTTGCAACAATTTCCAGAGATTAAACTTATTTTTTTCTCTGTTTCTTCCTTCTTCTTCTTTTTTCTTTTTCTTTCTTTTTTTTTTCCTTTTTTTTTTCTTTTTTTTTTTTT
>APFE030798087.1:0-13215 GCA_000404065.3 Pinus taeda | reverse complement strand
AATGATTCAACCTTTATGTGTCTGCTTGTTGTTCATCATCAACAACCAAATATGAAACTTTGATGATTTTTCCTAGAGAAAATGAAAACTTCACTCCCTACCAATGCCACCACTATGTTAGCACTACATAAATCCCTTAAGGCTAAGGAAAGGGATCCTAGAGGTAACCACAAACCTCTTGTAGGTTAAGGTACATTCCCCCTAACCTTGGAGAGGTCTCTCTCATTGGATCAACTATCAATCAAAGACTGATGGGATATGGATTTTAGATTGGCTATTAGGTTCAGAAAATGGATGATATAAGATTTAATGAAAATTGCTGGGATAGAGGGACACTGAAGTATAAAATCATAGAACAACAGGGCATGCATGAGCCATCTAGATAATAGAGGCAAGGTAGGCACATATTTCAAGTTAATTATCAATTGTAGTATAGTGGAAGAATGGGGGAAACACAAAAATATTCAGTCAAATGCAACAAAGCATATGGTTATGAATTCTATTACATTACTAATGACCAAATATTTAGAGGAACCACAAAGCAATAAATAATTCTATCAGGTATGAGATCCACAATTATCCTGAGAATCTAAGGATGAATTCAAGACAATAGCTTCAGAAATGAATATCCGATTTACATAAAGAAAACACAAAATTGAACCACACAATAGAAGAATATCTGAAAACATATGATAAAGTCTGCTATGAGATTTTTTATTAAAATATATTCCCACAGAGGGTCTCCTACTCTCAAAAATTTCCCATGATTCTTTATTACATTTTATACTTAGCCTATAAATACCCTTTTGGCCAAGGACCAGATACATTGAATTGATCCATTAAGTGGATTAAAAGGTGCGTTTTATCATTGTTTCTAATAGAAACAACAAGATTTGGGTTAAGCACATAAATAACATCAAACTTAGAAAAACTAGTTTTATCCTAATCTGCACATAGTCCTATAGAAAATCGTGAATTTCCTGCCACCGTGCCAAAAATACTATGCGTACATTCCCCTTCTGTCTTTGAATCAGGCACAACAACTTCCAACTCATATGCCTTTCCTCTTTGTATGGTCTTATGGAATCATTTTTCACCTTATTACTTCACAAATACCTCCTAGCCCATTGCGCTCTATTCCTTTAGTATCTATTAGTTTTGTGACTAGAGGTGAGACTGTAGGCCAATATATTGGAACTTTGATTAAATCAAAGTTTTTCTATGTATTTCAACTTAACACTATGTGAGGTGTAATCTTTCCGATATGCCTAGCCCCCAAGTCTTAGGTGGAAACTACATGATCAGGGCCTAGGGTCAAAAACTTTAGGGGATAAACCCCTTAGTTGGGATGGGGGTCAATTATTTGAAATATTACATTATAAATGGTGCCCTTGTTAAACACATGGGAGCACACCACATATGCGCACGAGCCTTTTAAAATATCGAAACTTAGAGATCAAGAATTTCATAACATTGCACTTGGTTACACCCTTCAAGACTTGCTATCTACGATGTGTGATGTGGCATGATCCATGTGGAGAGGGGATAAGGGGAGGGCCCACGACAAATATTTTAATCTATAAAAACTCTTTGTTAAACTTTTCCACCCAACTTTATACAAAAAAACCTTGTTTAAACTTTTCTCTACTCAACATTTGATTTTAATACATAAAACATATTTTCATGCCGTTGCCTGCCTTGTGCCAATAGCCCTTGGTTCCTTTGAGTTGTTTGTAACCATGAGCCAACCCCCACATCGAAGCCTCCTCAATTGGAATTTTTAATCAAAATATTCACTTTGATGCAGTGATATTCCTCAACTTGCGAACACTGATTTGTGATTTGACATCATCCTTTGCCATGTATCACCTTATTTTTCCACCTTAGGTCCCCTGAAAATGCCAAATATGCCTGCCACGTGTTCACCATACTGCCATGTCATGATGTCGTCAGCTGCCACATGGAATATCGAAACCAATCGCTACTCACCACATGTCCCATTAGAGGAGAGAGAAAAGGACCCCATAATAAAATCCTATGTTAAAATTTTTCAGCCCTCCCCGACACTTTAACACTGAAGGAACATTTTAGATCACAACAATCACATATTGCAACTTTTATATTGCAACATGCCTCACTTTACCATTTCGCTGATCGCTGATTTGTGATATGACATGGGTGCCACCAATATGTCTGATCGACGATCACAAATTGCCGATATTGATTTGCTATTGCACTATGTATCAAACCTCCGATCTCCGATATGCGATATCGGTGATTGGTGATTGTTGATTTGCCGCAGTCGAAATCTGGGTAAATGGGGATTCCCAAATAGAATGAGAGAAATAGGATCTCATCAATACTGTTTCTGAGAATTTGGAACCATTAGAGGATCCCAAGAATGAGATGATTTACTCCAAAAAAAAATAGCAATCGACTAGATCCAACAACAAGTTTCTTGCCAAGCTTTACGAAGATCTATAGGAGCTTATGTGGGGTTTGGGACTTTACACTTAGCTTTTTTCCTTTGTTTTCTGGTTTTAATGATCAAACTTCAACTTGCTCTAACTTTTGATCCGGAAGTCTATTTGAAGAACTGGATATATTGTTCGAAAGCTACTTCTGAGCACTTTTCAATGAAATTATCTACAACATGATTTGAACTAGAATTAATTGCAAAAAACCTCCCAAAATTTCAGACTTTCCTTGACCATAAGACTTCAAGGATTAAATGGCTCCTTTGACAAGTAAACATTTAGGCTATGACACCATCGTGATACATAGGCTAAATTAACCATCAAATTCATGAAATGAATAACAGGAATGAGACACTTCAACTATAAATTATATGACCCTAACTTAAGTAACACCTTTATTTCAAAATGGAAGCTCCAAGGGTGTGGGAGGGAGTGTTATAGAAGGGTATCAAAGATGAAGGTTCAACACTAGACCTCTAGAGGTGTGTTGGGGTTCTAAAATAGTGTGACAGTGTGTTATGACCTATCACAGAGTGATGTTGTTGAATGATTTTGTGTGATGCACTTGATTGTGATTTGTATGTAATATGAATATTGATTTTCATATGATTAATGTGTATGATAAACATGCTAACTTGAGATGTGATGTTTTAGATAGATATTCACTAGTAGACTTATAATAGAAAGCGAAGGTGATGATTGATATTTTTCTTATGTTTTGATTGACTAATAATGGTATGCGTATGGAAACACATAAGATGAAACCAAGGTAAAATGGATGAGAAACATAATGGTGCAATAAATCACTGATATATATCAACATGGACATGAGGAGGGGTCATTGGAAAAAGGAAGAGAAGAAGGGTCCTTGGATTGGATGGCTACTCTCATAACTCTAAGAGATGAATTGAGAAGCTACAAGGTTAAAAATTACAAGCTTTTTCGGGCCCAAGAAAGGTAGGAGGAAATGAATGCATCCATGTTGTAATTCATATCAAATTTACAGAGATAAAATCAATAGTAATTAGGATCCAACTACAAGTTTACGCATAGTTCATCTAGACTTGGAAGACATAAGTTGAAGACTAATGGTGCAGAAGGAGACATATTTGAAAAGAGACAGAGAAAAGGAAGTGAATAAATCATGAGGGGTGGAACTCCTTTGAGTAACCTAGAGAAAAGTATAGGAAGCCTTGAACAACTACCCAATGCTACAACAAAATGGCAGTATTAGCAAAGGAGAAAAGGGAAGGAATTCATGCTAAAGGAATTCAAGAAAGTAAATCCACCCTACATTTGATGGAAAGGAAAAGAAGGATGAAGAAGCATAGACATGGCTGATAGTAATGGAGAAGTTTTTTAGAGTCCATATCTTCTTTGAAAATATGAAAGCAAGGGTGACCACCTTCAGTCTGAAAGGAAAAGTTTATATCTAGTGGGAAGACCTGAAGAATGTCAAGAACATTCAAGAAGAAGAGTTGTCCTGGAGGCTATTTGTAAGATATTTTCAGGAGAAGTAATTGTCTAAAGATTACCATGATAGAAAGGCCAATGATTTTTATGAACTCAAGATGGGGAAACTATCACCCAATAAATATACAACTATTTTTTTGAAACTGTTTAGATATGTTCCCTAGCTCAAGGATGAAAAATAATAAATACAAAGGTTCCTAAGTGGAAGGTGACAAGCCTCCAGATTAGCCATAAATTAAGGCCCATATGACCATCCTTCAACACATTAAACCTCTATTGTTTCATTATATGACATATTTTTAACTTTAATATGTTGATTAGGAAGGTTTATAGATACTTGCATATTTGTGCCTCATATTATTTATTTTTGTAGAATATTGTGAACATATTGGGAAAATTATGAAGCTTTGGAGGAGGAGATAATCTATGGAATTTCTCTCTACTACAGGAGGATCAATATTGGATAATAAATGAAAAAAATATCATGAAATCATTGACAAAATATGGAGCTCGAGTGCTTGAAAAAATCTAGGAATGTGTTTCCTTTCATTTAATGCAGATTCATAGTATTGGGAACCAGATCCACAAATTGAGAGATTTTGGAGGGGAAAGCTTCCTCCTTTAAAGGATAATGCTTCCTCATCATTTTATATAAGTACCAATTCGAATTTTCCTCTAGAGGATGCATTTTTTCTTAGTCTTCTTGTGGAGAAAACTTGTATTTTTGCAGCTTCACTTTCAATTTTAGTAGGGATGTACTTGGATTGATTAAAATAATGAAGTTTGGTGGGCCTTTTAAATTCTAAAGCTTGGTCCTTGACAGGACTCTGAGTATCCTTGATATTTTCCATACCAAGAGCCTTATATCCCTTTTGTATAGTTTTATTTTCTTCTTTTCACTTCTTATTCATGTGCATTTCTTTTTTTTGTTTTTCCTATTTCTGCATTTAGTATTGATGCTTCTTTTGCTATAGGATTGGGTTAAATGATTGAATTAAGTTATTTTTCAGGTTATTGAAAGAGTCACAAGAATTATGAATCCTTAGAATATCTTTGAAAATTCATCTTCATGATTGAGCTACTTGTATTGGGCTACTAGTTCATGAATCTAGAATTTCTGAAAGTCCTTGTAGAAAACTAGTAGTAATTTTCTATTATATTTTAGAATGTGTTAATGATATTAATTTGAGTTTATTCCACTTGAGTTAGATAGTAAAAAAATTCACCCCATTTCATTTTCACTTTATTAGGTTAGGAATTTGATAGGTATACTAACTCAATAGTTCTTGAATTTCTAGATTTTAGACTAGTAATTTTCTGCTATTTTTTGACACGTGTTACCAGGGGTGTTTTTTTGTGATTCCACTTGAAATGGAGCCCTGAGACATCCTACTTAATATTTTTTTCTTTCTATCCCATTTTAGTTTTGTTTACTTGGGAATTTAGCAATATTCTCTCTCCTATAGAAATTCTGTTTCGATTGTAGCAACCTCCTGTAGCACTCCTCTAGCATGTGTAAATTTGACCAAATTTGCTCCAAAAGCTTGGTTTTTGTCTTTTGGGCTTGAATCATGAACCTTAGGATATAAAGCCATGATCGAGGAAGAATAAACACAATTTAGGAAATGCCTCTTTACGAAGTAGATTAGGCCTATTTATTTTAATTCATGCTCTTAGGATTTCAATTACAAATTATTGTTCTTGCCTGGGATTAATTTCTTTTCAAAGTAACATTTCCATTTCTAAAATTAGTTTAGTCTTTGATTTCATGAAATTCACTCCACTACATCAGATTGATGAAATAAGAACACATTATTTTCTGCACATATAGTGACAACACCTCTTAATTTTGTACAAACCCTAGATTGATAATTTAAGTTGGTGGCCTTGAGAGTTGCAACATTCTTGTTGCAATGCTGGGTCTCATCACTTTTTTGCGCCGTTGTGAGGGAGGAGTCAAAGTATGCATTATTTTATTCCAAAGATGGTTCATTTCTTTTTACTTTCTGTAAAAAAAAAATTGCATTAAGCATCTTCATTTTAAGAACAAAAAGTTGCATTGCATTAGCATTCTTATTCAAAAAAAAAAATTAAAAATACTTCTCCAACAACAACCCCCCCATTTGATCATGTGGTGTAGTAAGAATCATATTACCATCCACTTCTACTGGTAGAAGAAGAAGAGGTGGTAGAGAAGATAGAAGAAATAGATGGAGATGATGACAATGAAGAAGATCCTATTGGATTTCCCATTCAAGATACTGACATTTCCTTCCCAACTTCCATGGTATGAGGTCAGAGGATCTAGAAACATTTCTCTTTGAATTTTAAATTGTTTGTAGATCTTTTTTCCTAAGAAAAAGCGAACTTTTTATTAAGGAAATAAAAAGTTACATTGCATATGCTTGTGCATTTCAGTTGCTATTGTTTAACTGAACATGCAATCAAAAAACGTCCTACCTTCAGGAGGGACCATCTGATCTAAAAAAAAAACAGCTAAAAACAAAATAAACCAACTGCTTTAGACTGTCCAGCCATGTACCATAACAACCCTTTCAAAAAGAGGGCAACAAAAAACATCATATAAGTGGGTCTCCTCAGACGAGGAGAACAACCCTTACAAAAATAGATAAGTTCTGAGGTGTCCAAAACTGCAGTTTTTGTACCAAAATTTCATAATAAAGTCTGTGTAATAAGTATGGCATAAAATCAAAATGTTGTAAAGCTATCACTGAGAACATGTATGAGGTGGCTGATCCAAAGTATGAATCTGTCCCTGGTTTTCTTCTACGATTTTCCAGCTGCCCAGATTCTGCTGCAGACCATCCTTAGAAAGTTTGTCGGCCGAATCGTTTCTGTCCCTGTAAATATGATATAAAGAGAAACTATTAAAGAATGTTTTTAATACTAGTATTTCTTCCAGCAATGGTTTCAGAATTTGATTTTTGCATGAACTTTTCCCATTGACCCAATTAATAACGTTAAGTGAGTCTCCAAAGATCTGAATCGTGATGATGTTCCTTTGAATGAGCCAGTAGAGAAGTAACTTCAAAGCTGACATTTCTGCAAAGTTGTTTGATCTTGTCCCTAGTCCAACTGAGGCTTTGAGGATATGGTTTGCATTTACATGGATGACTATTCCAGCTCCTGCCCTATTGTTCTGTGAGGCACCATAAAAAAAAGCCCAGGGAGTGCCCTCTTTAATGTGGACAACTTTGTTTTGTCTTTGAGATTTGTTCTCCTCTGGTTCTAGGATACTCGAGTAGATGAAGACACTTTGGATTGCTGTGACAGTTGCCGGAGTTTCCTTATCTTGAAAAATACTGCTGTTTCTAGCAATCCAAACCCCCCAACAGATAATGAGGGGTAGGTTTCGCATATTCCCTTCGGGATATTGTTGCCACCATTTTTCCCAAACCTCTATTAGATTTTCACCTCCCCGTTCCACCCTTTTGTTCATCAATTTCTCTGCCTCCCCCCATATCTTTTTGGTTTCTGAACAAGTTAGGAAGAGATGGTTGATGGATTCTGCTTCAGACTTGCATAAGGTACATCTCCCTGGATCATGCATGTATCTTGACTGAAGGATGTCCCAAGTTGGAATTTTTCTTTTTAAAGTACACCAAAAGAAAAGTCTAGCCTTTGCCGGACATTTGAGCTTCCATAAGTGCTTCGTCCACCATTCCAGGGTTCTCCATCCTTTCCTAGACATGATGAATTTATTTCCACTTTTTGGAGAGTACTCTCCAGTTTTTGCATGGGCCCAGATCAGCGGATCCATGTTGTCTTTTAATCTAACGTTTGATCTGGAAATTTCTTGAGTATATGAATTCCATTCATTCCACCATCTTTGCTCTAGTTTTAGATCTTCTCCATTTTTCCAAGCTTGTCCCCACATAGTTGAGTGACCAACTTTTTCCACCTGATTTAAGGAGAGTATGCCTTTGATTTCTAAGTGCCTGATTAACCCAGGGGATAAAGCATAATTTTCATTGCATCCTACCCACGGGTCCCTCCCTATCTTTAAATTCCTTCCGTTCCCGATCTTCCATGCCAGTCCTTGTTTGATCACTTTGAAGGACTCCACAGTTGCTTTCCATATCGCCGAGACATTCTTCTTTTTCTTGGCTGGGATCCTAATCCATTCTTCTAAAGGAGCTGGGTCTATATATTTCCTTTTCACCATTCTTGTCCATAAATTTTCCATCTTTATAAGTCTCCAGCCAGATTTTGCAGTCAGCGAGAGGCTAAAGTCAGGAAGACTTTTTATCCCCCATCCTCCCCAATCTTTTGGCCTTACTACTTTCTCCCAGGCAACCCATGGAAGGACAAAGTTCTCCTTTGAGCCAGCCCATAGAAATCTGCTACAAATTCTCCTTATTTTCTCCAAGATACCTTTAGGAACCAATGTTAATGCTGCCCAGTAGACTGGGATGGCCAGTAGTACTGCTTTGATTAGAGTCAATCTCCCAGCTCTGGATAGCCATTTGTAGCTCCAATGAGAGATTCTGGCTTCTATTTTGGCGATTAACCAGTTCCAATCCTCTTTCTTATATGCATTTGGTTTAAGCCAGAAACCTAGATACTTGAAAGGGGATTCCATATTACTCGTTTGATAAGGAAAGAACGAATGCATCTGTGCACTTTCTTGTCTATCTAGTCCTTCCACTATTAACTAAGATTTCCTGGAGTTTATCTTCATTCCAGTTGCTTTCAAGAATAGATCAAGAATGTTTTTTAATTCCTTTATTTCATTAGACTCTCCATTTGTGAAAACCAAAATGTCATCAACAAAAAGGAGATGAGAAATGTACAGGTTGATAGCTACTTCGAGACCTTTTACCTTACCTTCCCTTTTGGCCTTTTGAATCAACTGGCTTAACCCTTCTGCTACTAAAAGAAAGAGCAAAGGGGACAAGGGGCAGCCTTGCCTCAATCCCCTCTGTCCTTTGAAAATAGGAGTGGCTGCGCCGTTGATGAGGACTGCATAGCTGACATTTGTAATACACCCCATGATCCAGCTGATGAAATCTGTTTTGAAACCTAAATGAGTTAGAAGCAGATGGATATATATCCAATTAATCCGGTCATAGCTTTGGATAAGTCGATTTTTATAACTGCACCATTCTTGTTCTTCTACTTAACACTATGCAATACCTCCTGTGCTACACCGATAGCTTCATGTATTTGTCTTCCATTTAAAAACCCAAATTGTTCCATTGAAATGTGCCTTGACAGAATTGGTTTAATTTTGATCGTGATCACCTTTGCAATAATCTTGTATATACTGTTGCATAATGAAATTGGTCTGAAGTCTTCAAAGGTTTCGGGAACTTCCTTCTTCGGGATGAGGGCTATAAATGTTGCATTGAAAGGACTATAAACCTCTCCTTTCTTCCTGGACTCTTCTACTACTTCAGTTATTTCTGCTCCAATCAGATCGAAGAAATGGAGAAAGAGTTCTATGGTCCATCCGTCCGGCCCAAGGCTTTTTTCTTTTGCCATAGATTTTATGACACTTTCAACTTCCTCCTTTGTGACTGGCCTTAACAGATCCTCTGCTTCTTCCTCCTCCACGTACCTTGGGAAGCATTGCGCTGTTTTGATAACCTCAGCGATGGTGACCTCTCCTTGGTCTACAAATGAATTCTGGAAATGACTTTACCCTAATGCTGACAGAGATTCAAATGTCTTTGCCTCCCTTCCTTCTTCATTTTTTAGGTTCCAGATAGTGTTTGCGGACTTCCTCCCTTTTGCGTAATTGTGGAAAAAACTTGTGTTTTCATCCCCTGATTTAAGCCAAATCGCTCTGCTCTTGAGCCGCCATTCCTCTTCTTTTTCCAGAAGGATTTGATTTTTGAGTTTCTCAAGGTGGAGGATCCTCTCTTTTGATTCTTGTGATGCGTATCCGTCCTCCTCTATACTTTCCAGCTTTTGAAGTTCCTCACTTATCTGGGTTATTTCCTCATTCTATTTTGCCTTCCTGTCCTTCACCCATATTATAGTTGCTTTCTTCAGTCTTTTGAGGTTTTCCATGAACAAGAACCCTTTGTCCTCTGAGGTACTATTGTCAGGATGCCTCCATGTTTCTTTAAATAATTTGATGAAAGAATCTTCTTGCAACCAAGATGCATTGAACTTGAAGGGTGCTGGTGGCTTTGGAGGAGGTTTAGAGAGTTCTAAATAGACTTGGAAGTGATTTGAAGGCCCTCCCTCTTCAACCCATTGCCGAAACATTGGGATCGTGGAGGATAATTCTTCATTAATGAGGAACCGGTCCTGTCTTTTTGTCACTCTTGCTTCTCCTACTCTCCTGTTCCTCCAAGTCAGCTTTAACTTAATAAGATTAACATCAATTAGGTTGTTGGCGATTAAGAAATTTTGGAAGAAATCTGCCAGTGGATCTTCCCTAGCCGAGGGACCCCAAGCCTCCACTCTTCCAATTGAGAAGTTTAAATCTCCGCCCAGCACCATGTATTTACTCTTCAGAGTCGAATTGCACATCAGATCGTTCCAAAAGGCCACCCTCCCTTGACAGGGCCCATATATGTTTAATATTGTTAATGGAAAGTCGAATTTGGGGGATTGAAATTCCATACCCATCACCTGCTTCATGCCCCATTGGTTCCTTATCTGGATTCTCCCTTCCCTATATCCTACCGCCAGTCCACCTGAATGTCCTTCTGAGTCCATAGCCAAGAATTTCCAGCCTGGAAGGAGTGCATTTAGCACCAATTTTACTTCTGCTCCATTCCCCAAGGTCTCCTGAAGTAGAAGGATATCTGATTTAGAATTCATGACCATCTCCCTAAGAGCCAGTTTTTTGGGTTTACTGGCAAACCCCTGCAATTCCATGATGTAAGAATCGTTTCGGAACATTTTCAGGGGCCTGAACCGCTCTAAGTGCGCCAGTGATTGACTGTTGCTTCCCATCTGCCACATCATGTTTTGCTTTTATCTGGGCCATGGAGAGATTAGATTTCCTTCCCTTTTTTTTTCTTTTCAGACTCAGAGGAGGGGACAAACCAATACCACCCATAATATCTAAGGGATCCGGTTTGTTGTCCAAGGATCTAAGTTTATATGGGCAAGTAGGATGATGGGCCGGGGGGATTGGATTAGTGGAAGCACCCTCACAATTCAGATCTAAGGAGGGGATTGCGGCCGAGATGATTTCAATGCAGTTTTCCACTGTGTTTCTTTCATGACTTTCACTTAATTCATTGATATCAGAAATGAAATTTTTTGAAGGAGATTCAGGGACTAGACAATCTTTATTTATTTCTAAATTGAGAATAGGGGAAAATTTTGGATCTAAGCACATACCCCTTGTGCCTCGCTCTCGATGGGATTTTGAGTTGCTGCCATTTCCACAGTGATCTCCATAATTGCTTTTGCACCCCCGAGCTTGAGATATTTGTCTGCCCTTCTGAGCTGAGGATCTTGGTTTACTATATTCGATGTCTGCCCCCCCTGATGAAAATCCATCTCCATTTCTTCTTCTCTCTGATGTACTGAGGCCTCCTTCCTCTGGAAATTCTGGTTGTGACGAGAAGCCTTCTCCAATTGATCTGATGTCTTCTGGAATCATCTCTGTCGCCTTCCTAAGGGGCATTCCTTGGCCAAATGACCATAGACGTGGCATCTATGGCACCTGAAGGGCAAATATTCATAGTCCAGGATATGTTCGAAGGCGAAATCTTTGTACTGGAGATTGATTTTCTTTGCTAGTCCTCCGCTTGGATTTAGGCTGACAAGAATCCTCGCCATAGCCTTATTCTGGGTTTGCTTGAAGGACATGTCCGCTTCCAGAAATGTACCCAGCTTGTTCCCTATTACCTTGAAAACTAATTCAACCCACAAGAAGGAAGGAAAACCCGGTGTCCTCACCCAAACCGGAAAGACATCTGTTTTCTCATGAACAACGTCAAACATCGAACTCCATTTTTTTAAAAGAACGGGGATGTTCCTGAAGGCCCAATTCTTTTCGACCACCCAATCGGCTGCCTCTTTATGCTCAAAACGCACCATGAACTAGCCCTTTGGTAGAGTCGAAACCTCGAATCCTCTAATGAGGTCGAACCGCCAATTTTGTTCCCCCCATGGTTTGATGAAGTTGGAAGTGAATTTTTTTCCCCTTGCCCTGCCGACCAAGGTGCATTCAGCCACCTCTAGGGCCTCTTCAATCTGCACGTCCATTCCCAAAACCATATTCCCTTCCAAATCCTTCGAGTTGATTGGTCTCTATTTTTTTCTTTTCTCTCCTTTTTTCCTTGTCCCGACATCCTCCTCCCTTATTTCCTTATTTGTCTCGTTCCTTTCTTACTGTCCCAGACCGGGATTCAAAGCGGAAAGCCTTTGCTCGAAAGGGGCTAGAAACGAATTGCTTATAGAGTAGTTGAAGGGCTCTGCTATGGATTGATTTAGTACCTGAGACCCGAATGCTAATCCAGAAGGGTTCTTTTGTGGGTCTAGAAGTCCTTCAGACTCGTCTTCCCTCCATACTTCAATCCTTTTGGGACTTCCCTGACCTTTGGCTATGGATGCCCTGGTAATGGCCGAAACCCTTCCAAAACCCCCTTCAGTCCTTTGCCCCGTGCTTGAACCAAAATTAACGATATCCTCTAAGCCTCCAGAGAGAACCGGTCCGATGGATGGGGGTTTCCCTTTGCTGCCTTGGAGGAAATGTTGTGGGCCTGCATGCAACTCATTTCCACCTGCCTTGCTTGTCTGCTGCAGATCCTTGGCTTCCTGGTGAAAATAGTCATTCCCTTCCAACTTCTTGGTCGATTGAAGAGAGGACTGGCTAATCCTTAGCGATTTTGGTGAAAGAGGGTCAGAACTTAGAATTTTTGGCACTCCAAAGTATCGTTCAATGTTCTGGGCTGTTGGGTCTTTCCCCCAGACCGATAGGATATCCTCCATTGTCGGGTCTAGGTCCACGAGTTTGCTAGTGTTAACCATGGTTACTGTGAGGGTTCGCAAGGTTACTCGCCATTTGATTTTGTTGCCAGCACAATGATCCTACCTCCTATCCTCAGTAAAACCCCTATTACTGTGTTCAACGCTGTGACTCCTAGCTATCAACCTTGCGCTGATCCCAACCTCTAGCTGCCCTTCTTCCTATTGCTATCCACCGGGGTGCTGATCCTCGCTTCAACTCAAATCGGTATCCTTTACTGTTGCCCTAAGCCCTCGGCCTGGCTGGCCCTGGTTCCGTCCTATGCACCTGCGCCCAAACCCTCGCCGGCTCCTCCATCGCTCC
>APFE030798071.1:2166-20299 GCA_000404065.3 Pinus taeda | reverse complement strand
TCAAGTGTCGGTAATACCGAGGAGAGAATGAACCATCGGACCACTACATATCGTGACCGTCGGATTGTAAGTTACAAATGTACATAGTAAAGAAACACACTTTACCTAACTCTATACTAGACCAAGTTATACTTAACTATTCCTACGTGTCAGAACATCCTAACAGATTTAGGGCCTAGTGATCCTGTTTGGATTGTGGTAAAGCCTGAGAGACAAGGAGACAAAAAATTCCTCAAGAATAGTGATGGATTTTGGATAGCATTCCAAGTTCAGTTCAGTTGTGATCAGAGCATTGGTTATGGTGTGATCACGGTTTGATGAGGGCGGAGGCAGTTTAACCTCTAGATTCCATTGGTTGTTCTATGAGATCCTATATTCATGCTTGGAATATGGAATGGGGGTGACTAGATGAAAGAGAGATTTAGTTCATCCATGTCTATAGTCGGATGGTACGTGGAAGTACCGAACTTGGTCGGATTTTCCTATGAATAATAAAAGCTAAGTTATCTTACTTTTGCACTTGTTTATATGTGGATTTAATGGCTATCATATCTTTTATATTTACATGGTTTTGTGTTGGTTACAAGCATGGTTAGATGACTGGTTTATGTCATGGTTATTTCATGTATTTACTTGTAACTATTAAATGGATGGATGTAACACGTAATGGATGATATAATAGTTCAAGGGAGAAGGTGGTGATCCTTTTGGTTATGTTTCATAATTTCTTTCAGTCATTTATGCTCTGTCTTGTATCTTAGACATGTAGGTTGTATTGATGTCAAGTGTTTGAAAAAATGTCAGGCCCAAATGGAGATTCTCGGGCTTAGTCCTAAGGTTGATTTTCGGTTTGTTTATGTTGTCATCATGTCTTGGATTTATTCCAGAAGTTGTAACAAGTTCTGGGCAAAGGCCGAGATTCTAGGCTAGTAAAGTGGATCAAATCTCAGGGTCGTTGGCATAGGTCTACTGAGAAAAGTCCATAGTCGCTGGCACATAGGCCTATGAGAGTGATTTTGGGTTGCTGTTCATTGTCTTGCCTATAGCATGAGAGTGACTTTGAGTTAAAAGGCCTAAAACATTAGTGGGACCCAGGGACAAGATGTCTGAGTGGATTTCATGTCTCCTAGGGGTGTTGTTGCTTATGTGGATGGATTTGTTTGATGAGTTCCATCGATTCCATTTCCTTAAGGTCACCAAGGAGATTGAATCCCTTATAGTAACCTCTCTCATCACATGTTTTCTCGGCTGGTTGGTTGCTTGGGTGGACCTAGGAGGAGGGGTTGTTATAGGTTGGTATCAGAGCATTGATGTTCTCTCCTTGGGTGAAGGTGTTGGTCATGCATGCATGTCAGTTACATGTGTGTCTCTTACACTTGCATTGAATCCATGTGCTTGTTGCATTGCATAATGATTGATCATGATTGTAGTAAGGTTTTCATGAGGAACTTGATGTTGATTTTGTGGAATGCATCGTCATGAGTCTATGACTGGTTGCATATGGTTATATGTCGCTTACATGTTGATTTTATGTCACCTACTTAAATCCTTGTATGTTAGGTTACATTCTTGGTTGTTTGATTACATGTATCAGTCATGTAGGCTGGTTACAAGAATTGATCACTTATAATCAACTACATGTGTAGTTGATTAGGCATTGCTTATGCATATTGATAGTTGCATGTGGCAATGTGTATAATGGAGTAGTGGTTGTTGTCATGCATGAGATCATGGTTTGTGTGGTTGACATGGACATGCATTGATGATTGGACTTTAGCTAGAATGATGTGTATATGGTTTGGTACTCATATGTTATCTTTCTATATGCAATTGTTATGCATGTATGGTCTTGGTTATAGTTATGCATGAATAGTAGGTCAAACATGACTTGTGAAGTCATGGTATGCAATTTAGGTCATTCGGGTGATATTGGTATGTTATGATGCTAATCTGTTCGCTGAGATAGAGCAGGAGATGTAGATAATCATAATGAGGTTGCAACATTGGACCTTGGGGTAAGAGTAGATCATCATACAGGTATTGTATGTTTGTCATGCAGGTATGTAAGTAAAGTATTTTTATATGTGTTAGGTCTATATACATTAGGTTTATGTACATGTCTTTTCATGTTATGGTTACATTCATAATAGATGTTAGTTGATTAGTGTAGTTATATTCACATGTGTCAGATAGTCAAGAATGATAGTAACATGTAGTTGTATGCATGGCTACTGTTTTTTTGTATTAGATAACCTGATGATTATGTTATATGTTTTTGATGAGTATGTTATATGTTAACTTGTTGTTGTTATATGAAAGTTAGGTTATCTGTTGTTGATGAGCATGATATGTATCTTATGGTTGTTATATGCTAGTAACTTGATGATTAAGATTATTTCATTAAGATCTTGACGTCAAATGTATCATGCTAAATTGGATTGGCCTATGCATATGGTTAGGGTTATGACATTTAGGTATGAGTCGACTTATTGTGTTGCATTGTGTTGTACTAGTCTAGACCGATTGTACACATGTGATTGTTATGCATAAATGATAATTATTTATGAGTTAGGATGTGAACATGTTAGTTAGTGATTGTTATGGATAACATGATCTTATTTATGTTTAAGTTGATGTGTTGAGAAGTTATATCCTGCTAACTAGATTGATTGTGCAGACAAGATTGCCTCCCCTGAGATACATTAAGGTATGAACTTGCTTATATCATCTACTTTGTGCTTGAATGTTTGATTATGTCATCTATATGTGGTTGAATGTTTGACTAATTGCATGGTATGAGTATGAGCCTATAGGATTTCATGAAGAAATGATCTTGTTTTAAGATGATTGTACTAACATATGTGTTGAGACAATTGATATGTACTTGAGTGTAATAGGTGATAGTTGCATCATTATGTCTTATGACTATGGATTATGACATGATTGTTAGCCTTGGTAAAGGTTTATTTCAAATTGATAGATATGATCACATTGATATTTGGAACATATGGTTGACATGTGTGAGTAGTTGCAGGAAACATGCTTAGTAGTAGTGTGACAAGGTAATTGTTGACGTGTTTATATAACTAACATTTGGGTGATGTGACAACACATAGTAGCCTTGACTGCAGAAAGGTATAAATGTAAAAGAAAGGAATTGGGAAACAATTTTTTGGCTATGTTTGGAAACCCTAATTCCAAACAAATGAGTGATTTTCATGCGGGGAGTTTTCTTAACCTTGATTTTGTTTGACATTATGTGGATATGTGCTATATTCATGGACATGTATTTGATAGGTATATTAGCTATTCTCTAGTTACAGGTGGATTTCTCAACGGAATTGGAGTCCCTTGAGAGATGGCATGGGCGTGTTCAGTTACAAGGCAATGAATGTGGCACAACAAGATAAGGTAGCTCATGTATTGTTATGTTTATTTATGCACTGAAAATTATGTATTAATGGTAGTATGATGCAAGGAGTTGCATGGCAAGAGAGGTTTCCGTGAAATCTTGAAGAAGACTTAGGTTGAGCTTTCCTTGGGGACTATGGGGATTGAGTAATGGTGTCTATTGTTAGTCTTGTTCTTTTGGTCTTTTATGATTTGTTGAGCTTAATTTGCGGTTTTGTTTATGTCTGGTGCAAGGCCTTAGCACTTTGATTGTGGTTTCATATTGTTATTGGTTTTCATGGTTTTCTTCTTGGTTGTTTCTTGGCATTTCCTTTTATGTTTTGAGTCTTAGGAAATGTTTGGGAAAGAGAAAAGTTAATGGATCTTGGTGAGAGTTATGTGGTATCGAATAGGTAATCTAAGATCAGATGAAGCTCTTTGCATGAGTAAGCATAACGAAAGATAAGACTATGACAGTAGGTTGGACTGGTTGGCCCATTGTGGTAAATGGATGGTGGCAATATGGGCATGAGAAAGGTAAAGTAAATGGATTTGAGGTTTCAGATTACTTGGCTATGTTGGGAATTGTTTTTCTCAATTTTGTGCATGTTGTAAAGGATGTTGACTCAGGATGATGCTATTGTGTTATGATCTGTATTTGGTTCAATAATCTATGGTGGGTTCAGCATGTGATTTAGTGATTGATTCAATGTGACAGTGATTCAGATTTAGGTATCAGTGCTTTGAGATCTATATGTGGGTATTCTTTAGGAGAATCATGTACATACGTAGGTATGATTAAGAATAATAACAAATATAAGCTGATGCATGCTTTATCAGGGTTTGTAGCAGCAACAATTGGCTTTTGTGATGGGTAACAATGTTTGACATGGTATATTGATGAGTGGATACGCATTGATATGATTTGTTATGATCTAGTTTGATATAGTTGCATTGGTTACATTAGTATATTTTATGATTCATTATTTGAGTAGTTTATTTTATAATTGTTTGGAGTGGATCTAGTTTGAAACATTTTGAAAAGTGATCGAGAAAGAGTTGAGGATAACAGTCTTCAGAGAAGGAGTTGTAGCTCCCTTCCAGTAGGAGATAGAAAATGAGAGAAGGTGGTAGAGTTCTGGAGGTAGGAGCTTGTGTACTGGTTAAAGTGTACACTAATACAAGATTGTAAGAAGATTACTTTTAAGAAAGAAAAAGATAGAGATGATAGCACTGGTGGTTTTTTCCCACATTGGATTTCCACCTAAAAATCCTGGTGTTCATATGGTTGTGTATGTTAATGTTCTATCTAATTCTTAACTTCTCATAATTACTATTTAATTGATGAATAATGGAATAATAATCCACTGATTAATCTTGCATAGGTGATTAAAAAATCTATCTATATATACGCAGGTTTCTGTGGAAAAGGTTGCATACATACGCTAGTTCCCTTTACAACAATTGCGTATAAAAATTGGAATAAGAAATTGAAATTGAAGTGTGTAAAATATTGATTCACCCTCACCCATCTCAGCATTTTCCCTAACAATTGGTATTAGATCAGGTCCTTTAGAAGAAGCTTGATCGTTTGAAGGAAGATTCATCAAGATGAGAAATCAGGAGGGAGTAACATCTATCAGGCCACAATTTTTTAATGGGACCAACTTGGTTTTCTGGAAAGTCAAAACAAGAGATTATCTACAGTCACTTGGAGTTGATGTTTGGGAAATTGTTAAAGGAGGCTATCAATACCCATCCTCCATTCCCATAGATGAAGCGAAAAGAAAAAATATGAGACCAATGCAAAGGTTGTCAACGCTCAGTTGGGAAGCTCAGTAGAATTAGAACTTGTGAATATTATGTAGCTGAATACAACAAAGGCTATATGGGACAAGATCATCCAAAGTTATGAAAGTGACACTAAGGTAAAGAGTGCCAAACTTAAAACATTTATAATTCAATATGAAACTCTTTGAATGCATAGTGATGAAAGTATTACAAGTTTCTTTCTTAGGGTAGATGATATCGTTAATTCAATGATAAATGTTGGTGATGAACTAAACGATTCAATTATTGTTGAGAAAATCCTTAGATATCTAACCCCAAATTTCAATTCAAAAGTATTTTCCATTGAATAAATATAGGATTTTAAGAACCTTACTATTGAACAATTTCATGGGATCTTAATAGCTTATGAAATTAGACATTAGGGGAATTTTGAGGTCTAAAATGGGCCTCCTAAGAAAAATGTACAACCAAAATAAACTTTATAAGAACCAATAGGATTCAAGATGATGATGTCAACCATAGGGGATGATTCACCATTTTTGGAGTTAAAAAGTAAAAAGATTAAAAAATAATAAAATAATAAAACTACTTTTTCAACTCATATTTTCAACTTATCTCTCTAAAGTTTTACTCAAATTTCGAGCGAGAGTACTCATTGGATGTAAAATTAAATTCCTCATCCAAGGAGTACCCATGTTGCATACTTTCGATGGACCCTGCTACAAGAAAAATGATAAATACATGAAAAAACATGATTGCAATAATGTTTTCCATGTATTTCTTATTTTTCATGTAGTAAGGTCCATAAAAAAATATGCAACATGGGTACTCATTGGATTAGGAATCAAATTCTGCATCAACGAGTGTTTCCACTTGAAATCTGAGTAAACCTATAGGGTGATAAGTTGAAAATACAAGTTGAAAAAATAGTTTTTTCTTTTTTTCCCTCTAAAATTTGATGATGTAATCAAATCTTATTTTATTATTTCCACTATTATTTTATAATTTCCTTGGGAGGCCCATTTTAGACCTTAAAACTCCCCTAATGAAAGGGGGACCCTTCAGATATTAGAGAAGCAACATTCAAAGCTACTTCTAAAAGAAAAGAAAATGAGGAGCTTAAGGAATCAAGTTACGTACCAGATGAAGAAGAGGCGAACTTCTTAAAGAAACTCCAAATAGGAACTGGGAGATTTAGAGGTAAGATTCCTTTCAAATATTTTTCTTGTGGAAAAGTTGGTCATTATGCTACTAAATGCGCTTATAAAGAAAACCATGAAAAAGGGTAGAAATCTACAAAAGTAAATATTAGAGGAAGGTTTGAAAACAAGAATAATTTCTACACACACGAAGATAGTGATGGTCTTTCAAATGGTGAAGAAGGTGAGTCTGATCAAGAATATCAATTACCTATAGCATTTGAAGATAAATGTATTGATGAGTTTGATGATGTTTATATGGATGCCCTAGAAGAAAAAGATAATCTCATTGAAGAAACAACTCATTTAAAATTCTTCTAGCAAAAGCTAAATTAGCAAAAGAGGCACTGAAGAAACAAATTCTAGAAAAGGAGCGGCTTAATGAAAAGTTAGAACTATAAATAGTAAGTCTAAGAAATTAACTTGAGAAAAAAAAAGGTATAAACCTTATATTTGCTAAATGATCTAATACCCTAGAAGAAATCATCAAAGTACAACACTCTTCGGTAATACAAAAAAGCCTTGAATACAATGGAGAATCATCGAAGCTTGTAAAATCTTCTTAAACATGTACAGGAAGCCATCTCAATGCAGTAAAGGGAAGATGTCAACAAAATTACAACTCTCAGCAAAAGAATGATAGATCAAATGTCTCTCAGGTAAAACATCCTTACCACAATCTAAAGGGAAACTACACAAAAAGGTATTATAATCCCATGAACTTCTACTTAAATGGCCAATGCTTCACTTGTCATAATTTTGGTCATAAGGCTGCTCAATGTGTCGCTTATAAAATTATCATGATTAGATAAGCAAGAAAACAAAAGAATGAGATTGAATTAAAGAAATACTCTTACAATACTTTCTCACCTCTCCAAGATCAAACATAATGTTCCTTTTGCAATAAATTTGGGCATAGAGAGAATGAATGTAGAAGCAAAATGAGACCAACTCTTCAGAATGAACAAAAGGCAACAACATCCAAGGTATGGAAAAAGAAAACCATAAAATATGAAAATTGTGGTTTAGTCTTGTATGCAGGAGATCAAGAAAATTTGTAATACATTGGAAGTGGATGCTCAAAGCATATGATAGGTGATAAAGATAACTTTATGTCCTTTAATGAAATAAAGAAAGAAAAGAGCATAACCTTTGGAAATAACTCACATGTTGCTATCAAAGGGAAAGGGATTGTTTTGCTAAAGGATAAGGTGAAGGCTGGAAATGTTTTGTTTGTTGATGGATTAAGACCTAACTTGTTGAGTGTTGGTCAAATGTGTGACCAAGGGCATGAGGTTGTTTTCAGATCAAAAAATTACATGGTACGGAATCTCGATACATGTAAGATCATAATCAAGGGAACAAGAACTCTATGTCTTGGTAGGATGCTAAGAACATTGTTACTTGAGAAAATCAGAAGAAAGTTGGCTTTGGAAAAAAATATTGGGACATCTAAGCTTCACTCAATTACACAAGTCAAGCAAAATGGGAGTAGTATGTGACTTGCCTAACATCTCTCTGCCAGAAAACAACATATGCAAATCATGTCAATTTGGTAAGCAACCCAAAGTTCAGTTTAATGCTAAAGAAGGTACTTCAAGTTAGCCACTTGAACTTATTCAAACTTATTTGTGCGGTCCTTTGAGAAAGAAGTCTCCCCGAGGTAAGAAATACTTCATATTATTCATTGACGCTTTTACTAGAATGTGTTGGATTGGCTCATTGAAACATAAAGATGAAGCATTTGATAAATTTAAAGTCTTCAAATATCTAGTATAAAATTAGTTAGATTTGAAAATCAAATGTCTTATATCTTATAGAGGAGGAGAGTTTATACCAGATGAGATTTTTTACTTTTGTGAACAACATCGCATCAAGAGGCAATTTTTTATAGCTAAAACTCCTCAACAAAACGGCGTGGCAGATAGAATGAATAGAACAATCCAATAAATGACACGTGCCATGTTTGATGAGTTCAGAGCGCCTCATACTTTCTGGGGGGAAGCAACACATACAACCATGAATATCCTCAAAAAGGCTCATATTCGGGTAAACAATGATTAAACTCTTTATGAACTATGGTTTGGTAAGCCTCCAATTGTTAAACATTTTAGATTTTTTGGAAAAAATGTTACATAAACAGTAATGATGATAAGTTTGGAAATTTTGAATCTAGAGTTGATGAAGGAATTCTACTTGGATACTCCTCTAGAAGAAAAGGATATAAATTTTATAATAAAAGGCTTCAAACTATTGTTGAATGCATTGATGTTGTAATTGATGAATCATCCACACGTACCAAAAAGGAAGCACCAACAGACGACAAAATTTTTACTACAACAAGCCAAAAGGTTGTAGGAGAGGGAATTAATGAATCACCAGAAGAAATAAATCAAATCACAATAGAATAAAAAAAGACTCCTTGAAGGAATGTTTAGAAAAATCATCTCGAATCTCAAATTCTAGGTGAAAAGGAAGCTGGAGTATAAACTAGAAGAAATCTTATTGGAATTTCTAGTTACCTGGCCTAACTATCCACAATTGAACCTCAAAATGTAAATCAAGAAATCAAAGATGAATGTTGGGTTAACGAAATGGATGAAGAACTTGATCAAATAGAAAATAACCATACATGGGAATTAGTACCAAGACCTCATGATAAAAATGTTATTTGGAAAAAATGGGTATTCAAAAATAAACTGAATGAAAATGGAGAGGTAATTAGAAACAAATCAAGACTCATGTGTAAAGGCTATGCTCAATAGGAAGGAATAAACTTTAAACAAACATTTGTACCGGTAGCTAGACTTGAAGCCATAAGAATGTTTCTTGCACTTTCAAGCTTTCATAACTTCAAAGTATTTCAAATGGATGTTAAATCTGCATTTTTAAATGGGGATCTAGAAGAAGAAGTTTATATCGAACAACGCGAAGGATTTATTCTAAGCAATGATAAAAATCTTGTTTGCAAGATTAAGATAATATTCAACTACTTACAAGGAACTCAATATTTTGGTCTATGGTATCCCAAAGTTGCATATTTTTCACTTCATGCTTACACATACGCAAATTGGGTAGGTAATATTGATGTTCGAAAGAGTACTAGTGGGGGAGAATTTTATTTGGGACCTCGCTTGGTGTTGTCACCTACTCTACCCCTCTTGCATTCATGCTAGAGAGGCCCTATTTTTCATGAGACAAGGCATCATATTTCATTTTTGAAAAGGGGGGGACCTAAGAAGAGCTTAAGTACCAGAAGACAAGGGAGCAGACTTCAAATCAAAGGAAAATGAGAGATTTCAGAGGCCCAAAAGTCTTTTTTCTCTCTCTTCCCCCCTGAAAGATGTGGTAGCAAATGAGAGGCTTTGAGGTTTCATATTCGACCTCGGAACCTCATAATATCGGGAAATTTAAAGGAATGACCACCTCATGCTAAAATGTCGAGGAAATAAGAAATTTGTTGGACCCATATCAAGAATCGGATATTGAAAGTTTTCATGGGAAGTCTCTTAAGAAGTTACAAGGTCAGGGGATTCTGATATATTAGTGTGTTAGTCAAAGCCCCCTGTCCCATGAAACAAAAAAGATAAAGGATAGGAGAAAGGATCCAGAGTACTGACGAGGGGCCTACTATTTAAAGATCGTGCATCTTCTAGGTAGATCTCCACTAATCTTCACCTTGCCACCTTCCATAAGTAGTTCGGAGGGGTGACTTGCTCGAACGTTAAGCTTCTCCACCCCTCCAGAGTTGACTATTCAAAATTTGATCCAACAGTGCAGATTAATTCTGGGGGGGGGAGGGGTAGAGGAAATGTTTGTCTTCCCATTATTCGACCTCCGGAGCAGGGTGGGGACCACGTTACCAGGAAAATTTCATCCGTCGGTGCTATGATTCATGAAGAAAAGAATAATTTCAAATTTTCAATGGTAACTCATGAGCTCCCCCCCATCTCTTGTCTACCACTCCACGCGACATCACTTAATCTCATCATGACACGTGTCCATCCTCCATGACGTCATCATGACATCACCTAACTGTTGACGAAACTATTTATAAAAAGGATTCCCCCAATCAAATTTTTAGAATTTCTTTGCTACTTCTCGGTGCTCCTCCTGCCTATAACCTGCAAAGAATTCCATTTGTGCACCCCATAGTTCCGGAAGCTCATCCTAGTGTCATTTTCGACCCCCTCTATGGTGACTAGCTAATCTGCTTACCTGTGTTCCATGATTTTCATAGGTTAGCAGTTTAAATCAGAAAATGATAGCCTCAAATCCCTTAAAAACCCCAAGGGCTCCAAAAACCCACGATCCCAAGCCTTCATCAAGCCTTGACCCCTTCATGGACTTGGAAGCACAAATTGCAAGCCCGGTATGTTGCTACAACCTGGCCGACCTCCGATTAGACCTGTTTGGCAACTATTTCAAGGGGAGGGGATTTTTGAGTGGTGGAATCACAGTTGTACTACCAAATTGCACCCTCTGTGCATTACTTCCCAAACTTTGTATCTTTATATTCAATAAATATACACTTTTTAGGTTTCTTATCTAGCTTACTCCTATTCTCCTTTGGAACATGTACATAAATATCATAGTCAAATACCGTAATATATTTATAAAAAACTTTCTTATCAGCCTAGACCTCATGTAGAGTCTTATCATCCAACGTTGATGAAGGTGCTCTATCTACAAGGTAACACACAATGTCTACTACCTTTGCCTATAATTCCTATCCCAACTCAACACTATTGATCATGCTCCTTGCTTTCTCCATTAGTGTCTTGTTCATCATTTCCACAACTCCATTTTAATGAAGTGTTCATGGAGTAGACTTTTGCCTTGGTATACCACACTTACTACGCAATTATTCAAATTAATTACCACAAAAATATCCACCCTTATTAGTCCTTAGCATCAACTTAATTTTCATCTTTGTTTAATTTTCCATAAGAACCTTAAACTCTTTGAATTTCTAAAATAATTAATATTCCTTCCTAAGGAAATAAATCCATGTATTCCTTGAGAAGTCATCTATAAAATATATAGAGTGCACATATTTACCCAATTATGGAACCAACACAAGTTCAAACACATCACTATGCACCAATTTTAATATTCCCTCTAACCACGTAGAACCATAGAGGAAATCTTACATGATTTTGTTTTCCACATAAATAATGTTCATGGAAATTAAAATACAAAGAACAATTAGACATATCTTTTATCATACCATTACCATGTGGTACTTGATGGCCCTTCTTTCTGATATGTTCCAGTCTTTGATGCCACATCATAGTCTTTTCCCCAGAAGCTACAATATTTTTTCCTTCTTTTGTTCCACTCTCAAGAACAAAAAATCTATTGCATCCATCACTAATATTTCTTCCTAATAGCTTATATAGAGTTCCTATCTTAACTCTCCTTAGAAATATCATTTCTCCTCAAAGCATCTTGCAAATGTCCCTTTCGAACATTGTTTTTACACTTGCACCAATCATCTTGCTTTTAAAATTTAAATTTTTGGTCAATTTTGCAATGTGGAAAACACCAAAGAAAATTCTAATCCTTACACCCATGAGTTTAAACTTGATTTTTCCTCTTCCTATGATTCTAGTTGTTAATCCATCTCCAAAGAAAACATCACCACCATTACACCTTTCATACTTGAAGAACCACTCCCTATCATGAGTCATATGAAAATATGCACCTAAGTTGACTAACCATGCCTCATGATCCACATGTACTTGAAGAAACCAAATATACATCCCCTCCTCCATATGAGGAGGTTTTTGTTTCTGTAAAAGGAGCATCATTAAATCCCTTCCCTTTTTAAGCAATTTTGGATCTACAATATTTCTTCTAATGCCCTTCTTTTAAACATCTCTAACATACATTTACAAATTTTCCTAAAGATTTAGATCTCCTCCATTCAAGGACTTATTTTTATTTATATTCTAGGAGTGTCCTCTTATAGGAAAGACATCTCCATTCCAACATTCCTTCGATAACAAGGATGAGACTATTTCATTGAAACTTAAAGTAGTTGCATTATTATGGAAACGACCAAACCGTCTCACAAGTTTGATAGAGAGCATAACAAACCAATACACTTATCTTCATTTCAAATATTAATATAAATAGATAATAATTGACTTACCACAATAATGAAGGCATTCATATGCTTTTCCAGTGCACTTTTATCATTCATCCTCATGCTATACGACTTTTTAATTAGGAACAATCTATTGATCAACAACTTAGACTAATATAAATTCTTTATATTGTTTCACAATTCCTTCATTGTAGGTTCTCATAAAACATTCAATAATGCTAAATCCAAGAGACACAAGTGTATTATGCTCTTTTCCTTTTGATCCTACTTGGTCAAGTTTTCTGTTGACATCCCTGTTGGTGTAGTTCTTCGATCCACAATGATCCACTGATCTTTTTCCACCAACAAATCTTACATTTTAAGCTTCCACAACTCAAAATTATGCCCATTAAATTAGGCTCAATCACTATCTTTAAACTACTCACAAGAATCAATTTCATAGATATCCCACTTTAACAAGGATTACCACAAGCCTAAACAAAACCCTATAGCGAAAAAGTCATTTCGTTGAAGCCAAAACTACTATAACACCAAATATTGGTTTTGAACCTCAGTAATTATTTGATGAAAACCTATTATTAATAAAAAAGAATAGATGTCACGTAAAACAAACACATTAAAAAATATATTTTTACCATGGAAACACAAGATTGGGAAAACATTTGGGGAATTTTGAGGTCTAAAATGGGCTTTTTAAGTAAATTAATAAAACGATAGTTAAAAAAATAAAATAAGAGTTATGAAATTTTAAATAAAAATAAAGGAAACTATTTTCCTTTACTATATTTTTGGCTTAACTCCTTATATGTTTACTAAATGTCAAGTGTAGACACCTCTTGGATGCTAAATTAAATTTCACATCCAATGATTATGCACTCTTCTTACCTCTAAGTAGGCCCACATAAAATAAAAACTAAAAAAATGAAAATACATGAAAATTTTGTGTTGAACACGTTTTTTTCATGTATTTTCATTTTTTTCTTGATGTGGGTCTACTCAAAAGTATGTTTAGTGAGTACTCATCACATGTCAAGTTTAATTCTGCATCCAACAGGTGTTTGCACTTGACATTTGAGTAAACCTATAAAGAGATAAGTAAAAAATACAATTAAAAAAAATATTTATCTTCTTTCCCTCAAAATATTTATCCCTGGCAACAACATCATCATCTTGAATCACACTAGTTTATTTAAAGTTAATTTTGTTTATACATTTTTTTATTTTGAGACCCATTTTTTACCACAAAATTACCTTAATGCCGGAAATGTTTTCTAAGATATATTCTCATTTACAATATTAACACAATAAATACACCCAAACACACACACACACACACACACACACACACATCTTGCAACATCCATAAATTTCCAATCCAATAACAATGGATTGGAATACAATTGTAGTTTCTTAACCAAAACTAAAAAACCATGGGAAAAACTACCGTGTACCACAAACCAGTAAAGGCGAGAATTGTGTGTTGAAAAATACCAAAAGCAAATGCAAAAAAACACCCAATTGTTTTTTGAGGGGGCTCTACCCCCAAGCCTCCACATATGGGGGAATTCCCCCCTATGAACCCCCTATGTAATGAGGCTTTTACCCCTTATGAAATACCTCGGTAGAGTATCTTTACGCTGCTCCTCAACCCACCCCCCCCCCCCCCCCCAATTCAAGGGGTGTATTTCCCCCCTTGGGATGGACCCCCTCGTTGTACAGACACAAATGTATAACATGGGAATATTTTCAAAGAAAATAATACTATACCCAACATAAATGAGGGAGGTGGAAAAACAATGAAGTGTGTGTGTGTGTGTGTGATGCTGTTGTGTGTGTGAGAGAGAGAGAGAGAGAGAGAGAGAGAGGTAGAGTGAAGAAGAGTGGGAGGAAGGGAGGAAGGGGCCGACTTATATGGGGGAGAGAGAGCGATAGATATATGGAAGAAGAGAGAAAGAGAGTGTGTGTGTGTGTGTGTCTGAAGGATAGAAGGAGAGAGAGAAAGAGAAAGAGAAAAGGTCTATAAGAAGGAGATAAAAAGAGAGAAGGAGTGTATGTGTGAGAGAGAGGGAGTGATGGGTGGGAGAGAAAGAGAAAGATAGAGGGACTTAAGGAGAGAGACGTAGCTAGAGGGGGAGAAAGAGGGAGAAATAAAGGGAGAAAAAAGAGACAAATAAGGAGAGAAGGGAGAGTGAGGGAGGGAGAGAAGGAGATAGAGATTAAATGGGAGTGCGAGAGACAGGGAGGGAGAGAGAGACAAAGCTAAAGAGGGAGAGAGAAGGATGAACAAAAGTAAGAGGAGAGAAGAGAGAGAGAGAGAAGGGAGAGAGAGAGAGAGGAGAAAATCATGAGATGGATAGAGAGAGAGAGAGACAGAGAGAGAAGAAAAGCATGAGATGGAGAGAGAGAGAGACAGAGAGAGAAGAAAAGCATGAGATGGAGAGAGAGAGAGAGACAAAGAGAGAAGAAAAGCATGAGATGGAGAGAGAGAGAAGAGGGGAGGGAAAGAGAAGGAAATAGGGAGTGAGGGGGGGAGAGAGTGAGAGAGGAACATAGAGAAAGGGGAGGGGAGATAGGGAATGATAAAAAGAAGAAGAGAGATGAAAGGAGAAAAGAAGAGAGAAGGAACAAAGGGAAAGTGAGTGGCAGAGAAGGAGATGGAAAAAGATAAAGATAAGGGGTTGTGAGAAAGTGATAGAGGAGTGATGGGGGGGGTGGGAGATAGAAAGAGAAGGGAAGAGTGAGGTGGATAATGAGAGGTGAAGAGAGAGAAAGAGAAAGAGAGAAGTAGAAAGAGAGTGGGAGGGGGATAAAGATAACATTATAGGGGAGTTGTGAAGGAGGGGCTAGGGAGGGTCGTAAGAGAGAGAGGGAGAGAAAGATAGTGTTGGAGGAGAGTTGTTGTTTTTGGAATGAGGGGGAGAGGGGGGAGTCACAAGAGAGAGAGAGAGAGAGAGAGAGAGAGAGAGAGAGAGAGAGATAGATGATGTTGTTCTAGAGAGTTAGGGTGGAGGCCACTTCTAGGTTATTTTTTAGGTAGGGAGTGAGGGATAGAGATGTAGAGGGGAAGAGAGAGAGGGGTGGGAAAGAGAGAGAGGAAGGAGAGAGGGGAGTGGGGGAGGGGGAAGAGAGAGGCAGGGTGGAATGGTGTAAGAGAGAGGAAAGGATAAGTGAAGAAAGTGTGCACATGTTCTTAGGAACATGTGCATACTCTTAATAAAAATGCATGTGTGCTCCCGTCAAGGACTAAGATGAGAGGAAGGGCATGGATGGAAGGTAAGGCATTAATGATAATGAATATTGGTCATAGGAATTGTTGGCATTATGGCACAGGTTTGGAGCTATGGCACAGGTGTTGTCCTTGATGGCAACTATCTTTGGTAACAGATCTCAGTTCAGCCACTCAGAAAGAAGAAAAAGACATATACGCAGGTTCATCTAGATGAAGACGCGTATACACGCGGGTTATATGTTACAAAAGCGTGTATATGTTGGGGATCATACTCTTGGTCCATGGTAGTTAGTCCTTGGGATTTGAACCTATGTTTTGGACCATGGCATCTCATCAGATGTGTTGATCCCTAGTTTTGGGTTCATGGTATTGAAATGTTATGGTTTTGGACCATGGTATTGAGGAAGGCCTAAGACTATAAAAGAGGAAGGAGATCATGTGGCAAAGTATCATCTGAATTATTATTGAAGATCTGATAAAGCGCTAGAACTGGTAATTGGGTTGTGATGCAGATCTGGATCTGAATGAAGGAGGAACCTTAGCGCAAAAAGGAGGATAAGTTCTATTCATGGGTCATAATCTTTAAGCTTGAATGATAGTATCTTTGTATGATTTCGATCTGCTAGATGTGGCGCTTGCTTGATCTATAAGTCTGATAATCTGGGTTAATTAGTGATTGAATATCTGAAAGAGTGAATTATCCTTTATAGATCTGTACGCAGGTTCAGTAAAGCAAAGGCGCGTATACACGCAGGTTCAATGAAGTAAAGACGCATATACGCAGGTTGTTCCATGCGCAGAAGCGTATGCACGCTAGTTTCAGGGTGTTGAAATAGCATATATACTCTAAGTTGTGATCTAGCTGCTTCTATCTATTGCTGCTGTGTTTTGGGTTCTGTTTTCTGGTGTATGGTTTCTGGTACTGTGTTTTGGGTACAGCTGTCAGAGAAGTATCTACTTGATTCATATCGAATTGGTGAAAAGGAGATTGGTTGATGAAGAAATTCTTGATGATTGATTGATGTTCATGGATCTAGTCTGAAAATTAATGAAATGTGGTCCCTGGAAGAAAGAGAAGGTTGTAGCCCTCTGTAGGCCAGCACCTACGCACTAGTATCTTGGCTAATGCAAGAGCTAAGGGGGTTGTAGATCCCTTCCAAGAGAAGCTGGAAAACGAGAGAGAGTAGTAGCTCTCTGCAGGTTGCAGCCTGCGTACTGGTGAAGGACTGCACCAGTACATTGTAAACGAAGTTTCTAATTAAAGAAAGATAGAGACAAATTGCAGCAGGTGGTTTTCACCCACATTGGGTTTCCACCTTATATCTTGTGTTCTTGTGTGTGATTGTCTTTTTGCTCTGTTTTACTGTCTCTGGTTACTGGTTATCTGATTCTGCATCATAGATTAACAATCATCATCAGAAAGATAAAGTAAATTAAAAGTTTGCTTTGTATACGCGGGTTTCCTTCTAAATAGTTGCGTATATACACGGGTTTAACTAACTGAAGTAGCTTATACAATTTTTTTTTTAAAAAGGAATATTTGACTTGATAATACTGATTCACCCCCCCTCTCAGTATTATTTCCAACAATTGGTATCAGAGCCAGGTCCTTCTGAAGAAGCTTGATCGCTTGAAGGAAGATCTTTCATCATGAGCAACTATGAGAGGGAAGCATCAATCAGGCCACCAGTTTTTGATGGGACAAACTTCGTATTTTGGAAGGTAAGAGTTACTGCCTATCTTCAATCTCTGGGTACTGAAGTTTGGGATATCATAGATACAGGGTATACTTTTCCAGCATCAACTCCCACAGATCTGGCTGAGAAGAAGGAATATGGAACGAATGCAAAGGTGGTCAATACTCTGTTGGGATGTCTATCACAATCTAAATTTTTCAAAGTCATGCAGTATAAATCTGCTAAGGAAATATGGGACAAGATTGTTCTGAGCTATGAAGGAGATGATCAGGTAAAACGAGCAAAACTTCAAACCCTCAGAATTCAATATGAAAATCTCAGAACGTACAATGATGAAAGTGTGGCTAACTATTTTCTTCGTGTAGATGAGATTATTAATTGTATGAAAAATTTGGGTGAAGAAGTAAAGGAAGTTGTTGTAGTTGAAAAAGTTCTAAGATCTTTGTCCCCTAGGTTTGAATCTAAAGTTTCTGTAATAGAAAAAAAGGAGAATCTTCAAAACCTTAAAATGTCACAGTTGCATGGAATTCTAACTGCTTATGAGATGAGGAAAGGAGGACCATCAGATGGGAGAGAAGTTGCCCTCAAAGCATCTGGCAAAGTAGACTACTATGGGTCTGGACACATATCAGAAGAAGAAGAAGAATCAAATTTTGTCAAAAATCTTCAACGGGGCACTGGACGATTCCTAGGTAAGTTACCATTCAAATGCTTT